>JAPZEB010000017.1:12336020-12346745 GCA_029783705.1 Chaetodon striatus
GCACTAACACCGAATCAAAAACAAGCTCTCTGCCTGCTTCATCTTACCTTATCCATTTTTTCCCTTCTTGCTCCTGACATCCTCTTTTCCCTCGCCTCACCTCACTGCATCGCTCTTCCTTTAAAAACAGCTGGCGAGCACAGCTGCCGCAGACTCAACAGGCTTCGCTAATTGAGCCTCTATAAATGTTTTATTTACCAAAGAAGCAACTGGGCCGCCAATCAGCGAGGTGCAGTGCGTGCGGCAGTCGTTGGGGGTAACCAGGGGAGGGGTGTTGGCGGGGAATTGATTAAAGCATGCTGATTTATGTTATTGTGTTGCATTGTGTGGCACTGTAAGGGTCATGCTGGGAGCGACAGCAACAACACTGGTGGGTGCCTTAGGTGCTGGAGAAAAGATGAAAAGGGAAGAAGCATACTCTAAATCACTTCAACGGTAAAAATATGAGGGCCACATAAAAGTCTCATAGAGATACTTCGAGGGGAGCTGCAGTGGAGTCTAACAGCAGAAGATCCATCAGTTACCAAAAACTTAAACTAACAGATTTCATGTCAAGTTATCAGAGTTAAAGAGCAAAGCAAAGCAGAGCAGAGTGCACATTATGAATATTACTAAATTAATTAGTATTATACAAATTGCCACACAGCATATGTGAGGCCAGCATAGACAAACTGTGCACAGGGTACTAAGAGTGGGAAGCACAACCCAATCGCCTGAAAAAATCTTGGCATTGCACATTTTTTTGCAAACCATGGATAAAGTTTTTTATGGCACTATCAATGGTGGAGGAACAGTCACAAGTTGCTAAAAAAACACACGTTTGGGGGCTAGTAAGACGCAAGAAAAAAGCCACAAAGCCACTAAAAATCCACAGGGAAAACAGCAACAGGAGCTAAAAGCAACTGGTTCTCGTGGTACCATCCCTAGTGAAGACACAGACATGGGTCGCTCAAAACACCAACGTTTGGGGCTAAAAATCCACAGAATAAAAAGAGCATCAGGATGCTAAAAAACAGCTGGTTTTCGCGACATTATCCCTGGTGGAGAAACAGCCATGGGTCTTTAAGAAACACCCACATTTGGGGGCTACAATGCGAGTTTTGTTTGTTGGTCTTGAACAGTAGTCTGTTGTGGTGTCACACCATCCACCATTCTCTCCACCTCCTCGTGACAAAATCAGCTCATATACTACATCACTTTAGAAATGTCAATGTGACACAAAACCTACAAAGGTAATGTAATTGTGGTTTGCAGAAATGTTCCATGCCACTGGGCTGGGGGATAACTTGTAGTCGATGGGGGCTCAATTGGTCATTGTTGCCTTGGGCCCTCTAATAGTTAAATTTGTCACTGCTTGATATGTCCAGGGCCAACAGTCCAAAACCTGAGGAAATTTTATTTGCAATAATATAAAGCAGAGAAAAGCAGCAACTCTACACATTTTGGAAGCTGAAACCAGCAAATGTTTGGCAGTTTTGCCTGATAAATGACTTTAACAATTAATTGATTATCAGAATAGCTGGTGATTAAATTAATTAATCTTCTCATCATCAATCAATCTCTAATTGTTTTAGCAATAGCTCACTTCATCTATCGTCTCTCCAGGTTGTTAAAGGCTTTCTGGGACATTAAGAAAATCAGGTAAAGCGGGTAAGAGAAAGATAAAAAAAAAAGAAAAAAAAACACAACACTTTATTTTTAACTGCTCACTGAATTCACTTAACACTAAATATTCAAAATGTACAATTTGCAGCTTTTAGATTATTTGAGGGGGGGGTTGGTGTTTCCTTTAAATGTAATGAATAAGCTATTAGCCCTGTAATTTCACTGTCAGGCAGATTTGACAGCTCATTTTACCTGCTGTAGCAGCAGTGCCAAAACTGCAGCACCTTTTCTGATCCGACATGATCCTAAATCAGCAACAGAAAGTCTTCATTTCATGAGAACACTGCGTTCAAATGCAACTATTTGACATCGCCCTCTAACCCTCTTTTTGATTTCCTCAATTAAGTATGTCCTCCCAGGAGCGATACCATGAAAAAAACAACCTAAATTGTACAATAAGAGTGAAGAGTGAATAACTAGAGATAAAATTAAGCAAATGCAAATGCTGGAGAAGGCAGCATGTGCTCTGAGAGCTTCCCAACACCACAATCTATTCATTGTGATTAAGTCTAACTGTTGCTATGGCAACAAAGGGTCTACCCTCGCTTATCAATTGCTAATTAGTTTGTGGACGATAATAACTTGAAAGCTTAAGGTAAGACAACCACAGCCAAGATGGTTTCACTTCTAATCATGTGTCCTAATTGAGAGTCTGAAGTGTTTTACTCACACAACTAATAAAAACAGCAGGGGAATGTATAAGGTCATATAAGCAGGCAGCGCATCAAACAGAGAACAAGATTAGTATGTCCTTGTGCATTGAAAACAAGTCTATATAGGAATATGTACCATAAGAGCACACTATATAGCATAATAAACTCTTTAAGATACAAGACATAACCACAAATGTACCTAACAAAGCTCGATCCACCTTAGTTGACACTGTTTTAATGCTTCAAAATTACCATAAAATGAACAATCAATAATCAGATTACCAAAACTAATTGACCCAGCGGCCCTGGGTCACTGATTAGAAAAGATTAAGAAGATTAAACCACCTAAAAATATATACAGTTGTTAAAATTACCATTAACCCTTTGCCAGTGCCTAATTGGTTTTTTGCCTATCATGATGTCATTTCTCGGAAAATCTAAAAGTGCTTATATGTATATCTTTAATATCTTAAAGCCGTAAAACATGTGCATCAGCTAAAAGGTTATGTGGGTTGATAAAACATAATAATTGATTAAAAAACAAAACAAAAAAACAAAGTAGGACATTTTTTTCCATCAGATTTCATGAAATAAAAACACAAAACATATTGATCCAAAAAATTTCTAAATGTAAACAAATATATTATATAAATATATATTCATCATTCATTCTTCTCGCGTCACCGTGCCTTTTTGCACCACACATTATGTTACGCAATGGCATCATCATAAGTGTACAACATGATGACACAGAAAACAGACGAATGCATGTTGTAGCCATTATGGTTCTTATTTTAGATTGATATATATACAGGATTATGCAAAGAGCACTCTCTGGCAACCACTATGGGGAAATTCCCAGGGAAACATTCAGGCATAATTCCGGTAAAACATCATGTTTGCACCACACGTAAGGTTAGGTAAGGTAATGATGTAATGAAATGGAAGACAGACGCCATCTGCTGCAAAGAGAAAGCTTTTTAAAGGGTTAAAATGCTGCTTACAAATTAAAATAACACTGTTTTTAATAGAATAGAGTAATGTGTAATGATGCAACACTCAGAAAATGGCAGTTCTACTTTTAATTGTAATGGAGTCTGTACATTGTGGTTCAGGTGCGTTTACTTAAATTAGGGATCTGAATACTTGAATGGTACCCAGTGTGCCAATACGCCCCACTAGCTGACCACTAAACCGGTCTTTGCACCCTTAACATATTCCGCCTGCCCAGACAGAAAAGGAAAAGACACATTTACTTAGAAGTGCTTTCAGTTTGGCTGCACAGACTGGATTTGGTACTGGGAAAAAACACAGTAAATGCATCACTGCCAAACATCAGACAGCCTGGCTCAGTCACTGCCTTTCCCATCAGCACTGCAAATAAACACTCAGTCCACTCTTTTTTTTATTTTTACAGCTGAACATTTTCCCTCTAACTGAAGAAAATGTTTGTCTCAGAACGGGAAAGAGTTATTCTGATGTTGTCCGAGTACCAGATTTTTGCATTACAGTACGTCATTGTCATGCAAAATAGTACAAATGCATCTGCATAGCTGGTTTGTGAAACAAAAATTGACACAGTTAAATGTGGATATTGAAATCTTTGGACAAATAATTAAATTACATACTTATTAGTATACATCTGATAACAAGACAAATGAAAAAGTGATAAAAAGTGAAGTAGTTGATCAGTAATGAAAACATACTCCACATGTAACAGTGGGTCTTTTCAACAGTGAAATTACTGCCAGATAAAGGATGCTTTTTAAACCACCCTAAGGCATTCGATTACTGCAAAGGATTTTGAAAATATCCCTAGTTTCACTGAGAAGTTAAAGAAAAAATAAAAGCAACAAAAATCCTAAATTAATTTCCCTTTAAGGGTGAACTCCAGCCCAACTGTTTCAAAGGGCTTGCTGTATTTATCTCTAATACCGCCATGAGGAGCTTGCCAGCGCCAGTATCTGTTATCTTCCACCTATCCTCAAATTGCCCGTTTCAGACTTTTGACAGAGGGTTATCGTTCATTTCAGTAAGTGAGGGTGGGGATTCTGCTTAATCTGTTGGCAGGAAACAAACATGGTACAAAGCCTAATTGAACTCGATTAACATTTCCCTGCTCACCAGATTTCCATTCTGCTGGATCACAATTGGTGAGGGAATTGGCCAATCTGCTGAGTGATAATAACAACTCTAACAGTTCTGTGGCAACTGGGACCATGAAGCATAAGCAGCGTCTTTGCGGCTATACTACACATGACCCATAAGGAAGAAGGGGTAATTCCTTGGTCACTGTCCCTGAGTGAGTCCTGGATCCAAACAATTGTTTGTCAGCTGGAAAAAATGGTAACTGGTAACTGTCAGTTGTTTTGCCAAATGATCACAGAACAAATGTTTGCATGTCGCTCGGCATGGAAATCAGAATTTAATAGAGTCGCATTCACTGACACTACATCGAAATGGGGTCTTCTTGCCATATCCAGATTTAACCACGCCATTAAACAAAGACAGGGCCATTTGTCAGGCCTGCCTTGTTTTTATGTTTGTCATGTTTGTCTCATTTGTCCAACTGTGTAAAAGACCAGAGCCTCATTTATAGAAAGGCTTTCAACTCAGGTTTTATGCTTGGAACCAAAACCTAACCGAGTGATTTATAAAAAACATAAAAACTAGAATTACCACCTTGCGGTTGTATGCCTCTGCGAACCAGTCAAGTTGCTGTTACAGTTTACATCCATGTCACTCCAGACTCATATGTAGCCATTACAGTAGACAATGCTTCAAATATGGATGTTGCTGCAAAGAAGCTACTAATTCTAAAACATGGATGCTTCACACAGATTTCCCCACGACAGCACAGAAGATGTATACAATCAGCACAGTTTCAAGATGGACACCCAAGATTACTGTCACTGGTTCAGTATCTGGCCAAATGTCTCACCCTCTGCTCAGTTGTGATGCTGAATAATGCTGAATAATGTCCAGCAAAGTATTTCTGCAGAGCATTATGATGTTACCACTTCCAAAGCACTTTTTAAGTCATTGTGACCTTGACTGTTGACCACCAAAATTTTATCAGTTAATCTTTCTGTTCAGGTGGACGCTTGTGCCAAATTTGAAGAAATTCCTCAAAGGCAATCTTGAGATATTGTGCTCATGAGAATAAGACTGACACTAGGTTACAGTGACCTTGACCTTTGACCACCAAAATCTAGTGAGTTGAGACCAAGTGGATGATTGTGCCAAATTGAAGGATTTCCCTCAGGTGTTCTTGAGATATAACGTTTATGAGAACGGTTCAAATGGATAACCGGAAAACACCAATACCTAAAGCCACAGCTATCACCAGTGCGGAGGCATAAAAACTTGGATCTGATGCCAAAGGTAACTAGCTGCATTTTCATATTAGTATGTATTTGTAAAAATCATCACACAATTTACTTGAAAGAGGGAACCAAAGTATACATTAAAATCAAGGTTAAGTGAAAGAAGACTTTTACAAAGAAGGTCTTTTGAGTCTTAAAGCTAATTATACTTTCAAAACTGAAATGTATGCTATTTAATATTCATTATTTTTATTTGACCCTCAATCTTAAAAGGATCACACTGGAAACTGGCCTCAAGTCATTTCCCACTTATCTACTGAAGTTGTTTTTCTGAATTAAAAATGCATTATAATGCATAAAGTTTTATAGAGACTAGCGCTCCTCTTTTAGTGGAGCTTCTTCATATTGGATATATAGGGCAGGGTCTGTGAAAATATATTAAAAAATAAATCTTGTGTGCAACCGACTGCTAAAACGACTTAACACAGATGTGACTGAGATGCCAGTAAACATGCATTAAAAAACCCAACTATGATGCATTTCTAGTTTAAAGGGCACCACAATAAAGCTAAACAAATGTTATGTCATCGTGTTTCTGCTCCATTTTACTGTCACTTGAGAACGAGCATGTGCTCCCTCTGGAGAGGAGGTGATCAGCTCATAAATTGGGTTACAGGTCTGCTGAGGGGTAATCGTATGCAGATTGAGTCAGGTCACCACGGAGACTCCCACAAAGTGTCTGTTCTCTCATAAGCACTCAAGGAGATGGTTCACTACCATTTTTCTCCATAAAGGCTCCAGTGTAATTCAATCAGAAAGCCGCGCATACATTAGGCCCAGGCTGATTGGATAAACACACAAGCACGTGTACACACATCGACACACACATGCTGTATGAGGTGACACGACATCAACCTTTACTTGCCCTCATGAAGTGTAGTGTCTTAGCTGGCCTAGCTCCAGGGTCCAGAAAGGAACTTATCAACTTCACAGCCACTTTTTTTTGCCAAGGGAGGGAGGCAGGGGAAGAGAAAGATGTCTCGAAATCTTGACCTGCCATTTTCCTCCTTGTGAAAACGCTGTCGCAGCAGAGTGGGTCTCAATTAAGAGGAAAATAGCTCTGATGTGTGGGAAAGGTAACCTCTCGGCTGCTGGCGTACAGGAGGAGATTACCTGCATGATTGAAGTACCTCCAGCAGGTTGAAAAAGAGAATGAGTCATCAGCCAATAAAGCAATCAGCCACGGCCTCTGCATGTGAGAGTATGTTCTCACACAATATACACACACACATAGGACCGCTGGAACAATGAGCAATACTCAGGCCTTGTGCTCAAACAGGAAATTATCTATTTCCAAATTTGTAGGAGGGAAATTAAGAGCTGTCTACTGTTGGTGTAATGGCACTGCAACAATAAGGAACTGCAAATGCTAAAATGACCAGAGTTATGGGCCATATGGTAACATAAAGGAGACTCTATAACCACCTGGGAGAGAACACCGCTCTATAAATATACAGATGGGCAGTGCAGGGGAGGGAGGATGTTAAAGGAATAGTCTAACACTTTGGGATGTATGCTCTTTCGCCCAAATGTTTGCACATTATCTGCGGCACAGACTGTGGACGTGTTAAGTTTAGCTTAGCAAAGTGTGGGCAGACAGCTAGGCCTTGCTAACCTTAACCACCATCTAAACACTGTGCTTACTGACTGTATTGAGCAACCTGTGTAAATGTACACTATATATATAATACTTTCACTGGTTCCTTGTCATCAGACAACGATTTCTGACAGGGAACTAAAGCTCTTATTTTAAAGCCACCAGACTCTGATGACAAAAACAGTCATTTTAAACAAAGGTTGCTGGTCTTCCACTGCCTCGATCAGTTAGTACAGGCATTTCCAAAGTCTGGCCCAAGGGCCAATCATGGCCCATAGACCGGTTTTAAACAGCCTGAGGCTTGTCTCTCAAAATATACTAAATAAAATATTCTATATGGGGCCTGCCACACAATACTGATTAATCAAGCAAGATCACTGTGCAATTTTTTCGTTCACCTTTTGATGGCAGAACTATCATATAGTATGTAGACATACATAAAGCAGAAACTACACAGATGAAACTAATTTTTATAAATAGGTGGTGAAAAAGCAAATTGACAGTTACCTAGCAGCAGACATTTCCTGCTCAGTAGCAGACATGGCCACAAGAAAGAAGGGTAAGGTTGTCAGCAAGAGCCGTCACTCTTAGGAAAAAAAAATTAATACTTTTTCACAAAAAGTTGCATTTATGTCATTTGTATGTCACTTTTTTTTTTTTTTAAATTTGATAACCCATATAATGCAAGAAGCAGCTGGCCCCCAGTATTTTGACATTATCTTATCTGGACCCAATTTTAAAAAAAAACGTCTGGACACCCGTGACTTAGTGTGTAATGTAAAGCTGTGAAAACATTTCAAATATAGCGTACACTTAAACTGATATAGATTTTTTTAGGTGGCTAAAATATATTTTGCTGCAGCCCCGTCCACAGTAGCAGATTGCCTTACCACCATGCTGGTAGATTTGGTTTATCAAAGACGCTAGCAAAGCAACACAGTAATTAAAATTAGCATAGCAGAAACATCAGCTATATATCATACATTTACAGCTGAATATGACAACAGAAATAAACAAGTTTCGTATTCATTTATCTCTGCAATCGTAAGTTATTGCCAGTTGTCTACATCAAAATAATTGTTGTCGTCAGTGTGACGTCACAGTGATCCAGTCTATAACCAGAGATGCTGCACAGGGGCATGTTATATTCTGTTCATGTATGAATTAAACAAACAGTATATAACATTTGATCAAATCAGCTTTAGCTGTATGGGTAGGTCTTTTTTATTGGCGGGCTGTTTGCCCTTACATTTAGCCTTACTACAGCCTCACAGCAGCTTTATATTTAAAGAAAAACTACAGCTTATTACAACATAGGTTTTCATACCTCTGTCTAGCAGTCAGTCATACAAGTTCAAAATAAGCCTGTATGATTGCCTGACCGCTCATGTTTGTTGCCCCACTGGAACGCTATTTAGTGATGTTGTCACTTTCACAGCAGTAACTTTAGTGAGTTCAGTGTTATCATAACCTATTGGACAGATGGTCCGAGCCACAAATATAAAACCCTTGTTGTAATAAAACATAGTTTTCCTGTAGCACACAGACATGAGGGTGGTATCGATCTTCTCATTTCACCCATGGAGAGAAAGTGAATGAGTGTATTTCCCCCCAAAAAAGGAACCCTACATTAGCATAATTTTGTCTTGTTTTAGGAAATTGCAAGAAAAGAAGATTTAATTCAGATGAAAAGATTGATATTTTTGCAGGGTGACTCCAGCTGCCCAGCTGATTTCATGATTGCACTGACATTTACCTCCCATCCTCCGAGTTCCTCACAAGCAGATAAAACAGCTCTCTCTCTCCCTGTCTCGCCTGCTCTTTACTCTCATGACACTTCATCTTCATTTGTCGTTTGTCTCTCTCCCCAACTCCCTCTCTTCCTTGACAGCCACTGGGCTGTCATTTATATGCAAATACTCATCTGTGATTGGGGAAAAAAGTGTGTGTGGGGGGGCAAACTGCTTTTCTTCCTATCGCAAAATAAACATTGCCCGCAATCTTGCTGGCTTCTCCCTTCCGTATCAGATTCGGCTCCCCTGATTGGACACGGCCTCCAGAGAGAGCGGCGCCTGCTGTCTCCAATCATGGGTTAAATGCTGACGGGGACAGGGAGCACAGAAAGGCAGCTGATGAGAAAGGGGACGAGGCTAACTTTACTGGGATGGACCCTTGCAGGGAAGAGAATAAGGGAAGAAGCGCAGGGGAACATAAACACTCACACACACGCAAGTACAAACAGGTGAGACTAGTTTGGCAGAAATCACTGGGGTAAAGTAGAAGCTGTTCCTTACAGTCACAGTATATAAAGGCAGAACATATCTACACCCACACACCAGCAACAGATACCATTTTTTTTTCATATCAATCAGATAATCAGTTAGTTTAAGCACACCATAAAGATGTTCTGATCTTGTCCCCAAACTTGAGCACACTCATTTAAAAAAAAAAAAGTTTTTAAAAAACCACATTTCCAAGTGGTAATATTGTTGGTGCTGCTGTCACCATGACAACCAAAATCATTTTTGGTTTTCCTCAGAGCTAAGCAACTACCACAGTGTGCACAGTTACTTCAGTTGTTCGACCGTCCACTAATTCCACTACTGGGGTAATACCTGCAAAGAACTTAAGCTAATACTTTTGGTAACTGGGGACAGTTAGTGACAGCAAGGCTTACAGGGAACCAAACTAAATGCTAACCCTCACATTGTGCAGTCAACATGTACTTCATAATGATAAGTTAAAGCAAAAAAAAATGTCTACTTTCACTTTCAAATTACTTTTTGCCTTGCAAAAACCAGCGTATAGCCTTTTTTGTTTTTATTACTTTGAACATTGGCACCTAAAATGCACCAGAAAAAGCAAGACAATCATCACTGAATTTGACTTGAATTCCCAAAACAAGACCCCATTTTGTCTTTGTATGGGTGCAATACAACAGAAAGAGACAAGAAAAAAAAACACAAGTCATAGCAGCTGAGCTTTGTAAAGCAAAGATGTCTAGTTTTTTCAAACAGTCAGTGACTCTTGATGCTTTTCCATAATGTGTGCAATACAATTCAGATGCAGATATCTGTAAACAGGGTGATAAGTGGCCATGTCTGTGCTGTTTATGCATTCTGGGATGTCTCTGTCCTTTGTTTTGTCCGTCTTTTATGTTGCTGAGGGTAGCACTCATTGTTCAGCTATAGCGGGTGTCACTGCTCATGCTAACCAGCCAAATCTTCTGTTAATTTAAAAAGAGAAATGTAAAACACAACATGTGATAGGATTATTTACTGGGAAGGATGAAAAGTTTTTGAAACAGGAAATGTACTTTTATGGAGTATTTATTGCCTGACGGTGGCTGGAGCCTATCCCTGCGGACGTTAAGTGAAAGGCAGGGTACACCCTGGACAGGTAACCAGACTATTACAGGGCTGAC
>JAPZEB010000017.1:12354582-12365660 GCA_029783705.1 Chaetodon striatus
TGTCTCTGCCATCTTGCTAGGCTGCGCATTATCTAATAAAGCAGAAATGCCATAAAAATAACCTTAAAAACCCTTCAGCCTGCCAAATTCTGACACCAGCCCAATTGAGATGCCATCATAAATCCTGGAGTCTGTGATTCTTTTATAGACAGTATGGGAAGAGGTGAGCTAAATGGCTGAGAGAGATGGTTGCCAGTAATGTGTGAAAGGGGCAAGAAAAAAAGGGGGAAAGGAGAGGAGAGACACAAATGCAGAGCGAGAGACAGAGTGAGAGGGTGTGTGTGTGTGTGTGTGTGTGTGTGTGTGTGTGTGTGTAGAGGGGGACAGACAGAGACAGAAGAAAACAGACTCAAAGACAGGCTGAGAGCCCATCTCCTAACTGCGTGCATATTAATGCAGCACTGCGGAAATCCAGCCAGCAAGGCAGCAGCCAAGGTCACCAGAGATTACCAGGACCATGACTAAACAGGCTGGGCAACGATTACTGAGGGTGCCCTCCTCTCCTCTTCCCATCAACCTATCCATCCGGGCTATCAGCCCGTCATCCCCGCCACCTCTCTCACCCCACATCAGTCCGAGCTCAGGCTCAATCCGATGGGTGATCGCTAATAAACTAACAAGTCGCCTCTCTCTCGGTGATCCGTGAGAGTGGGAGGCGGGCTGAATATATGAATTTTGATCAGGGTGCACATAATACCAGGGGTTGTGATGATGTAACAACACAGAGTTTCTTGCCTCTTCTTCACACTCTCTCCCGCTGCCACCCTCTCCCTCCCTCCTGCAGTCCTCTTCCCAGCAGTGTGGGTGGGGATGACAGAAAGGAAGGAGGGACGAAGGAAGGAAGGTGGTAGTGAGTGTCTGTGTCGATTGATTACTTTAGCCACCAATTGCAGATGAGCCTCCAGCCACCCCAATCCTCCCTGTCTCCATCACCTCCATTAAACAAGCTGTGTCAGTAATGGGCTATTTTAGGCCCACACTTTCCATTAGCGCATCGTGCCCGCTCATCTGGACAAGCAGGTTAGGACAATATACACATGTATGCCATAAAGCATTGTGGGGAAGAATTGCTGGTAACAGACGGCCGTCACATGCCACATGGGAGCTCTCTGAGAGGCATTAAAGACACAGTTACAGATGTACTTGGAAGGACCTTAATTTCCTAAAACACCTAATCTACACACACACGCACACACACAAAGTAAGTGGGGCTATAAAAAAGCTTAATGTGCACCAACACACACACTTCCAGTTTCTTTAGACATCCTCGGTGCACGATCCCCTTTCGATTAACCACAAAAGTTTCCTGCAGAGTCTGAATATACGGCTCCGTGCTGAGCCATGACTACACAATCGATTCTCCACTTTGATGATCTTCTAATGAAAGCAGTAAACATGCAGATTAGAGACTGTCAGTAGTCTTTCTAAAGGTATTTCCTCCCACCACTTCATCTGCCATCCACTATTTAGGAAACCATTAAGAAAAACAGATCCCCTGATAAATTTGTCAGAGTATCAAAAAACTCATTTTGGCTCATTTATCTTGTTTATATTAAAACCAAATTCATACAAATACATAACTTACTGCTGACTGGTTTTGACAAAACTAAAATTGGCTAACATGAACATGTCAGACAAAATAAATAAGGTGAAATAAAATGGCAATTCAGCAGTGCTGGAATGTAACTAAGAACATTTACGCAGGGACTTCACAATTTTGAGGTACTTTACATGAGTGCTTGTAATTTTTGCTCTTTTACCTCTACTACACTGCAATTTAAAAGGCAAATGTTGTACTTTTACTTCACAGGGTTCCTACACATTTTCCATTTCAGAATTCTATACTTTTTCAGCACTGTCTGTACATTCTTTTGGACCATATCTGACATCAGTCCTTGGAAAACCTGCATTTACCCATTGTTAAGTCCACACTCCACTGTCAAACATCTAAACATCTCTGGCCAAAGAGTAAGTAACAAACGTTGCCTGTACTTTTTTTGTTTTCCCTTACCATTTTGCGCACCATTAACTGCTTACATGATCAATTTATTTTTAGAAATTTTAAATTTTATAGTTTCGAAAATAAAAAAGGGGCAGCAGACAGGACACACAAACATTCTTCAACACTCTCTATTCTTTTTTCCATACTTATCCAGACCTGAAAATCACTAAAATCAAATTCCATACATGTCAATAGTGCGTATGAACCTGTAGATCTATATGATGGGTAACAAGGGGAAAAGGTCCCGTTTGACAGAGGATACATTTAATCACAGTTTGTCAGAATTTAAGCCCAGGTGTCTGTGTAGGGCTGACCTTTCTGTGGCGACTTCCAGCCAGCAAGGATTCATTTGTTCCTTCTGTACACTACAGTAGGTGCTTAAATTGTTACTTCTGGTTCAGTAGCACCATTATCATGCTCTGTGTAACCCCAGCAGCCAGGTGTCACATTTTCAGGTCAGAATGTCACTTTCTGTTGGGGTGATAATGACAGTTTATTGAATTCAAATTTAGCAACATACCTTTTAAAAAAAAAAAAAAGTTTCCCAAAAGGGTGCGATAACTATAATGAGGTCCTGCAGTACATTTCAATTTCATTTCTTATCCTGTGAACCCTGTAAACAGCTCCTCAGATCAACACATTGACAAGTGGAGCCGGCGGTAATGACTTCTCTTTTTTTATTGGGATTAATCTGTCTTGCAGAATGTTGGAGGAGATAATTAACTGGTGCTTTCATCTTCATTTTAACTGGCATGTTCATTAACGTATTTGCCGGGTATCCGGTAAGAAAAGAGACCTAATGTTTCTGTTAATGAAAATAAACAAATAAATTACTTGGACCAGAGGCAATCAAGTGGAGGCAAGGTTTTGGCAGGGTGACAGGTATCAAGGCTCGCAGAGCCAGCTTCATTAGCTGGAATAGGGCAATCATGTAAGGATCATGCGGGCGGCACAGACATAATGATCATGATAATGTCAGCTGGCAAATAATGAAATAAACAGGTCCCTAAGGCTAGCCTATCACCACTTTATCAAACCCTGTCTTCGTGACTTCCTATACATTTTGACATTGGATGATAATCAGAAAATGATTGCTTTTAACAGCGTTATTCCCAGTGGCTACTGCACTGACATTGTGCAGTTCACCGTGTCTTGGAAAGCAAAAATACCTCAACATTTCATAAAATCAGAAATTGCATTTTCACATGAAATATTCCTGAGAAAAGATTTACAATCCAAGAGGAAATGACAGGACTCTTGGGCACTGAAATGCACCTGAAAAAAAGTCAAACTGACTCTATGTCATAGCTCGTCAGATGACTTATCTACCCTCAGTGCTTGCCCAAAACTCAATATTGGGTAATGGAGCCCAGCTGTCAAAGATGCTTAATCTTTCTGTCAAGAAGGCGGATATATTCTAAGAAGGGAGAACATATTTTCCCTATCTAGTTCCTGAACAGCTTCTATATCTCTGCTCAGGCAGTCATAATAGTATCTGAAATACCATATTAAAATAATAAGGATGGTTAGATAGTCAGATTGATAGCAGGGCAGAATTTTGAAAACCAGCAGAAATAGAATCAGCCTCATTGTTTCATTTTTTTACATAAAAAATACATTTTTATGTATCCGTTTATGCCAATTTTTATTTTGGATTTAATGTTCCCACAAATTCAAACGTTGTTTGTTGCACTGCTTCACTCCAGTTTACAGTAAACATGGTCCTCTCATGATGAGAGCTCAGAATATGCTTCTAATAGATATGCAAAAAAGCTGGTGATTATGCAGCCACAGTCCCTTTAAGATATCAAAACAAAAAAGCAAAAACTACAGAAACTGCTGATTTGCTTGTGCACTGTGAAAAACATTTTCACCAACATCAGATCAGATTTTGAAATGGAATATTGAGGGGGAAAGCCCTGTAGATGAACCATTATGCTTTCCATTAAAAGTCTAGATTTTATCATGCAAATTAAAATGTGCAAAATAATCGATAACTGCTTTTGTTCTTTTCATTCTTTGAATGTTAATATTAAGTAAAAGCCGACCATTATTCTACATTTTTTTCTCATAGTTAACAAACTCCATACTCAGCCCCAATCCCATTCCTCCCTACTAGAGTACTGAGTTATTTCCTAAAACAGGTGGCCACTGTAGACTTTAGCAAACATGATTCAAACACGAGCAAAAAACGCACTTTTTTCAGCTGTGGATTAATACTTATTTACAGCAGCAGGACTTTGTGTGTGGAAATGACTCAAAAGAAACTGCAGGGCTTATGGTAATCATTATGAAGGAACATGTCACTCATTAGAACAGGTCTTCAATAGTATTTGGACAATTTTGGAGTTTTATGGCACACATAAATATGCCATAAGAAGCTGGGGATAAAAAGGCAACAACAACACAGCCATTTCGGCTCTTAAGAAGGGCTGGGCCATCTGGAGAAAATCAAATATCACAATTGTTTTTGATCAAATACATTTATCATGATAATGTAACAATGTTGTAGAATTGATGATTGGTGCTTTCCCAGATTTGTCTTGGGTCTAACTGGAAAGCTGAGACTCTTGTGGATTCAATGAGCTATTGTATTCACATGTGATGATGTTAGTCCCCATAGTGACCATTTTATTGCAGTGAGACCATTTTTTGAAGCAGAAATCATTGTATAAAATGACCTATAGTGACCTCTAGGATAATCACAGCCTCATGAATCTTTGCAACTAGAAACTAGAGACATTGGGTAATCAGACGATGGATGGTTTTTATGGGAGTTTCCCCAACAGAAGTGCTCGCCACCCAATCACTGAAAAATGCAGTTTCTCCAAAAAATGTGAAATTGTGAAATCTCCAAATGTCGACAGTTTTTGATACAAAATAACAGCATGGATTTTTCTCTGGTGTTTGTCAAGGTCCCAGTGTCTTAATGTTGTATTTTGGATTCTAAAGTGGTAAAAAAAAATTGCTTCAACAACTTACGAGACATAATAAAGGATGGAAACGGCCATTGTATACTTCCATCATAATGTTCTAAGCTCTAATGCACTCTTAACTTTGAATAGTTTGAACAGGTGCAAAACACAATGTTTATTTCAGATTTATGAACAGAAAAACTTGAGCTGCATCTCAAGTTAATCATCAGGTTCCCTGCTGTTAGATGATGTATACCACTTCTATGTGGCATCCACTGTTCACCCACTATCTCCCCATAAGGATCCCCTGTCACCTCTAAAAATGACAAAAACTGGTCTATAGCAGGGAGGGAGGATAACAGGAGGTTAAAACCAACCAGAAAAAGATAACAATCCATATCCATATATTACCTAGCTCTACCTCCAAACTAGACCAATCTGAAGCAATAGGATGAGCACAGCTAACCAAAATTATTATTCTCAGCTATATATAAATGAGGAAATTCCTCACAGAGGAACTTCAGCCTCCTCTGTATGCAAAATCTTAAACCCAGCTGTCCTAAAATATTTAGCTCTTACTTCACTACATACAGGAGGTACTCTAAGCCAATGCATAATATATCACACACTATTCTTGTTGCATATTCAATCTGGTTTACATTAAACACTGAATTTGCATATTATCTTGTTCCACCTGCAAAAGATCTTAGTGCGAACCAAAAAGTTTGTGTACCACTTGGTAGGTTCCCTGTTGCACTTTGAGATAGCATTTCATACAATGGCACTCTGGCATAGTGGCTTATCGCCTCCTGTCTCATCCTCCTCCCTCTCTCTCTGCCTTTCCTTCAATCTTTCGCCTCTTTTGACTCCCCTTGCGTCCCTCCCTCCTCTCCTCTCTGTAGCTGTACACAGTATTTGTATATCAGTCACTGAGGAGCTGTTTCTCTAGTGGCAGTGGTTGTCGCCCTAGAGTATTCTTGTCTGGCATCACAACACAACTCGGAGATCAGAGAGCCGAGCACTGTGCCTCTTAATGGGAAGATCTCCCCCCACAGGCTCCTCTACCGCATGCATTCTCTCCTGCTTTCATTTAATCCTCTCTCCTCGCCTGCTCCTCTTATATTTCCCTCCTCTCCTCTTTCCTCCAACCCGTTTTTTCCTCTTCCTTCCGCTCTCCCCTTCTGCAATCCTCTCTCTGTCTTTCCCTCTCCTCCTCTTCTCCTCCAGTCCTCTCCATCTCTCTGAAACCTCTCTTAACTCTTATCCCCCCCCACCAACCCTTTTCTCTTTTCTGCTCTCTTCCTCTCGTGTGCTTGTTTTGAACACACCAGAACCAGGACATGGGTCTCTGGGGGTGCCGGGGCTTCTTATATAACATTATAAAAAATTCACACATTGCATGTTCTTATTACGGAGAGAAGAAGAAGAAGAAGAAGAAGAAGAAGAAAAAGAGGGAGGAGAAATGTGCTTGGTGGGGGGGTGGGGGGGGTTGGGGGGCTGCAACCACAAATTAAAAATAACTAAAAATACAAAACAGCCTGCAGTGCCGTTTTGGCAGTCGGGATGTTGAATCCTGCCTCCGCGCATGATCAAAAACAAGCTAGCCAGCTCATAAACCGTCTCTGAAATACAGTACAGGAGAGACGAAATGCTGCACAATTCCTTTTCATATCCACCACCACATCTACATAATGTGTACTGTGTAGCACAGCGCAAACTCATTTCTTCCCGATATTACTTCTCTGATGGAGGTTTCCTCATGAAAAAACAATACAATTACCATTAAATTGATGCCTGTCACGCCACAGCCCTATTTCCACATTATCAATCATCAAAGGGGAGTTATTGTGGAAGCAGCAATGGATTCTGGCGCCTAATGGTGCGCCACTTACAATATTCCCCTCGTCAACAGATATGAAAGGCATTCCAAACAAATATCATAACAAAGTCGAGCTTCCCATTCATGAGGCTAGTCATTTTTTCTGCTAGCCACAACAAGTTGAATCGAAATTGCACCAACGATGGAGTCATTGGTCATTTTCCTTTTCATGCAGGCATGTAATATAGCTGATTTAAAAGCCATAAAAGCCTGTTTACCACTGCTATTCACAGATCATCTGCAGAGCATGAATTATTAATCAACCAGAGTGTCTCTTTCTCCCTTCTCCCTCTTCCTTTCTCGCTGTTTAAAACGCCATTCCATAATGTCATGCAGAGGCATTAGTCATTACTCAACTACCTGCTAGGGAGTGGAGATCTCTGGGTAGGAATGTACACCATGAGCCCATGTTACCAAATCATTTGACTCCTAATGAACATCTGCAAGGTCAAGTCAAAGGAGACGAAGAGGAGAGAGAAAGAAAAAAATTTATAAGCAGGTTGAATTCTCGTAATCTTTTTCCCGTCTCTATCTCCCTCACAGTTCTTTGGTTCAGAACACATACAGGAAAACCACTTGCATCCTCAAATCCTCTCCCTCTCTCTTTGTCACATGTTTCTCAGTTTTTGTCAAACCCTGATTTTTATTGTCTCTTGGGTAGAGTTAAGGCTCAGTGTTGCTCCAAATGTGGTCTAGCATGGTTGTTTCTTGGCAATGGAGCCCTTATGTCTGCAATGTTAATGAGGAATTATCAGAAATTAATTAAGATTAAAAAAGGTCCCAAGGTGAAGGACTTGCTTATTACAGTGCCATGTAAATCTTCTATAATCCGCAAGCACAAGAGCAAGCCAAACACTGTGGAAATGCACTGCAAGACTGCATTGTTCACTCTCATACACACTTACATGGACTGCACATGCAAACCAGTATATCCAGTAGGCAGTACAGTTCATCCATGTAGACAATAGCACAAATAAAACCGGCTGTTGCTTCCTAGACTCACCATACAGGCTGACGACAATGAGAAGTGTAGCTGAGATGGGGGAGAGGCAGCTATGGGACGATGGGACAAGCCCCTGTCTTCTCCTAATGAACAGGTGAGGAAAACAGCACTGGTGCCGGATTACACCGTGTCACGCAGGGCCACAAATCCCGCATTAGCGATCCACCCTGTGCTGTGTGCTGATTTGTTGACTAATGGACAAATGCCAATGACACATTTTCCAGTTGCCTTCCCGCTTGTATCATTTCCTGCTTCTGGCGATGCTGGTGTCACAAGCCAAAAAAGGTCACAGCATTACAGCTAGACGGACAACCTCCTTGTGCTGTGCTTTTTAACTACACTATTGCACGCTGGGCCTCATGTCAGGGGCTTTCTTTCTTAGCTGGGTTTATCATTATTCAAAGGTAGAGAAACCTGCTGTGTTGCCACAATGGACGGCAGCTCAAGGTTAATCAGTGCATGAGAAAAAGTGGCTCTCCCATGTAATAAGGGCTCTGCTTGTTTCTTCCCGACTGGTGGCGCATTATGTGGTGGACGCCAGCGGAGCGATGTGACAGTTTACATCAAACATCTCTGTCTCACCCATCATGCATCTCTGGGGTACGGGCCAAGTCCTTGTTGAGATCTGGATGCCCGACATGGAGTCGACAGCAGCTCGGGCTCCGATCACACAACAGAGTCATCTCTCACAGAAGCGTGCACACACTGACACAGCAGTATTCTGCGTAATAAATAAGAAATGAAAGCATGAGGCGCTGGCTGGCCGGCCTCTAAAAAGTTCAGCATCAAAGTCGTCTGCTTCTGGCTTTTTACAGATTCTCGTCTTGCTTTTCTTCCTTCATGTTTATGGTTTTGTTTCTTTGGAGGAAGACGTTTTATTGATGCTGACAACATGCAGCGGTGTAGAAGTGTCCCTGCAGGTAGATGAAGGGAGTTTAATATCCAAAATCTGTCTAGTGGTGTGCACCTATGATGTGTTCCAATATGAAGGATATGAAATGAAGTGATAAAGTTTCTGACACTCTCCCAAACTATCTCAGTTCATAAGTTGTTGTCACTTTTGCAGAACAACAAAACTCATTCCATGGGGTTACTGTTTTTGTCTACAAACTATTTGACCTTCTTGAGGCTCTTTTTTTGTGAGACTAGATGTCCCACATAACAATGCAATGACATCGAAGTGCAACAAACAGGAAGTTGCATAACTTCTTTGCACTGCAGCTTGCACTGATGCCAAATTGTGCAGATTTTCCACATACTAACCCCCTGCTCTGACACCCCAAAGCCAATAAGGCTTCCATTATGAAGGGGAAGCATTCTGTGAAACTGGGTATTACCAGAGAAAGGCATGTTAGGCTTGTTTCTAAAATGGCTGAAAGAAATTTCTTTTTTCCCCTCCCTCAGTCCTGTTTTAGGAAGCAATCTAGCGTTTGGAAATTTGCATTTCTTTGCAGGAGTGACTCATTAATTCGGAATGATTGTGGAAACTGTGCCATTTGTTCCACTCTTGTGACTTTTAATGCACCAGAGAAACAGGGTTGTTGCACAGGGGAATGATAATCTGAATCCACACTGTAATTCTCTGGTTCTAACAACAAATCCAAGTCTCTGCATGCTGGCAGATGTGGGTGTATGCATGAATACCTGATGGGAATAAAACTGGCCATTAATACATTTACAATGCCAACTGTGCATTTTTTAATTATATGACAAATTTCACAGCTTTTGTAGATTATGTTTTCACATTTGGCTTAGTGAATAATAAAACAATTTATTTTTACTGTGTATTCATCAGTTAGCATCTGAAGGAGCTGATGTTTTGCTATGCAGAAAAATATGAAATGAGATATAATCAACCGGTCTTAATGATGAGCAACATGTGATCTGGGTTTAAATGACACCGACGGTGCTCTGGTTTTTGTCAGTTGAAAGAAAAGAGCAGGCACACCCGGCTCCAGATACGTGTGGATATATATTTGGTTCAAATCAAATTGAAATTCATAGCAATACTATAACACCAACCTGTCTTCTTTCTGGGAGAGCACCTGTGCAAAGTGGACCAGCATACCACTGTAGAATGGACTCATTATTCCCATTATATAGATCGCAGTCACATAATAGTAGGGCAGTGACACATTTTTCATTGTACTCCTACACTTAGCTTTAATTTGAGGTTATAAAAACTTCTGTCCTTTCATACATATAGTTCCCCAATTTTAGGGAGCAGCATGTAATGGGACAAGTTAAGCTAAACTTAAATAAAGTTCTAATGTTAAAATTTGCTGTCAAATCCTGAAGTCTGGGATCCACAGCAGACACCTGGTATCCCTCAGAGTGATCCTCTGTCAGGCCTGTACCGGAGCCAGCTTCTCTTCAGACTTGTTTCTGGCTTGTTTGGGTTTTTTTTCTTTCAGTCTGGTCCTCAGCAGTAACATACATCCATCATCCATCACCCATTGGACTGAGATCAAGGGAGGTCATTGCTTCCTTGACCTAAGGGCGCTTTGACACCTATAGTTTAGTAGACTAGGTGGCATGTAGAGGTGACGCTGTAAGATTGCTGCGTTTCCCATTTGGTTCGTCTGGCATTCTCACTGTACTTTGTCAAGCAACGAAACATTTCAAGCAAATGTATGCAGGTTTGTGTTTTCTGGTTTTTCTATGGTGTTTCTATCAATCACATATCTTGGAAGTAGGCGGACAATGTGGACAGATCAAGAGACAGTGAGAAGTCGAGAAATTCATTTTTCCAGACAGTGTTAAAATGAAGGTGGGCCCTAATGAGCGAGTGAAAAAGTGTTGGGATCATGCTTTGCTTGTCTTCAGTGTAACAAACATAGTGTGTGATGGTGTATTATTCCTGATGTAAAGTTGGGCATTTTAACATGGAGGTCTGTAGGGAATGGACGGGCCTCTGGAGCCCACCTCAAGTGGCCATTAGAGAAAATGCAGTTTTTGGCGCTTCCATGTTGGCTTTATTTTTCTGCCCTGGAGTTTCCCGCTTGGAACGAAAACCAGTGCTTTTTTTTTATGTACACCAGCATACTGTTGTTTGGTCTGCGCCAGAGATCGAATGAGCTTTAACACCTCCCAAATCGACAGGACTATCCTACAAAATGCTCCAGGGTTCAGACCAAGCAGCTCAAGTGTGAAAGCTGCCCAGATATTTTCCTGTGATGAACTTTTGTATTGTTTTTTGCCTCAGATAAATACGAGAAAACACAATACAAGCCACAACACAACGCAAAAACAAAACAAGACAAAAGGCCAAATCTAGTG
>JAPZEB010000017.1:12372327-12402238 GCA_029783705.1 Chaetodon striatus
AACTCACCACTTTATTAAAATTCCAAAATGCAATAAGGTACCATTTGACCATTTGTACCTGCATTTGTATCCCTGAGTAATTGCTCTGATTGACTGGCTCCTGGAGCCAGAGCCTACGGTGAAGTCTGTGCTGCAAATAAATGGCCAAAATTGCTCCAGCACCAGGAAAACCATGTGCCTTCTCTGCTCATTATAGGCTGTCTGACTGTGAAGCCCTCAAGTTTCACTCACAGTAGGATTTGTCATGGGGCTGGTGTCCACTTGCTTTACTTCCAGCTGCAGTTGTGAAGAATTCATCACAAGGGTAGCCTTTGACTTTGTCCTTTGTTAGCGTGGAAAGGGTTTGGATAAAAGGGCGAGCACACCCAGCATCCTGAAGGCCTAGCTAGGATCGCAACAAAAGGATTGCGAACTCATCAAAAGGTCAACACTACAAAAGTAACATGAAAAGAGCGTTGTTTTGACATTACTCTTTTTAAAGTCAGTCTCATCCATTTTATTTATAGAGGAGAAGATAACAATGCCGAGAGACGAGACCGCCCGAGAAGTGATTGTCAGGAGGAGGGAGGCATGCGGCAAATGACATGACACACTTCCAAAGGCATGCTGGCGGAGACAACAAATCCACCCACATCTTTATCTGTGATCAAAGGAAAGATTTATGATTCTCTGCATTTGTAGTCCACCCTCCTTCCCCTATCTCCCTGCCTCCTCACACATTATCTCTCGAGTTAGGGCTATCAGAACAAATTTGCCAGCCGACATTTTTGACCCTACACCAACGCGAGGATGAAATTTCCCCAGAGTGACACTTTCATCAGGCCACTTACTGTCTTGACCTTCTGCAACTTGTGCCCTTTCTGTGGTATAAACATGGATAATGCGTGTTAGCCTCAGAGTCTTGGGGCTATCTAAAGATGCATGGAGACAGAGGGCATATGCTGGAGTCACAGCTTGTCTCACTCTCTTCCCTGGACTGACAGACAGCCAGCTGGGCGGATGGATGGGAGTAGTAGCTGAGACGGTGATGGGTTCACTAGGTTGCAAAGTAACAGCTGTGTGCAGCAAATGGAGCTAGCTGACGTTTTTGATTTGTCCAGGTTCCCTGATCACAGTAATGGAAGCTGGGTTTGCCCCAATAGTCTGTAAATGAGCTGGTATCAGAAATCCCTGGGTGATGTCACCGTTTCAATGTTTACACTAACATGACACACAAATACAAATGTCATACTGTTGTGACTCGTAACCCCTTGACCAATGCAATGACCACTCTCAAACTCTGTCACCTGCATATGCAGAGTAGTAAATAGTTCTGATGTATGACCTTTCCAAGCTGTTTCACTTAGATATGAGGGGCTTACATGACTGGTTACATGTTGGTTCATATGTTTCAGCTATAGAAGCTGTAAAGTAGCTGAAATTACCGCTCAATCTGCGATTACCACTGGTAATGTTAATGCCATCTCGACCCATTGTGGCCTTGCTGGGTAAACATTGCGCCCACCCTCCATTCACATAACGACAATGGACGATATATATACATATATAAATAATGTTTCCTCTCATGAACCCACGTAGACAGTGGGCTACTGGGTTTGTCCTCTCTCCCTGCATGCTTTGACCTTTTGACCATCCCCTCATCTAAAGCAAGTTTTGTACCTTGTGCTGACTTGTTTACTTATGCAGATAAACCCTAGATAGACTGATGCAACCAAAGATTAAAAAATCCTGTGCACCCAAAGCGCTTTCAAATGCTCCCAACTGGTATTTCATGATGAGTGCCTGGTGTTTTCAGCTGGGAAAAATGCTTTGGTGGACATGGGGCCTAAGCACCTAATTTTAAGCTACAAAACCCCTTACGCTGTGTTAAATATGGTATCACTATGAGCTCTGTAAGCACCGTTAGCAGCATCAGCACAGCTAATGGTGCTAACATAGTCAACAAGGTTAAATGAGTTTTGCAGCCCAAAAAAGATAAAGCTGCTTACTCACTAGGGAGACCTGTTGGGAGATCAGAAGGTGGCCACCATGTTTTGGCAGCAACACCACCCTGCCACAATGGGTAAGGGTGGCGTTCCCAACAGAGGGGCCACAAGCTAGCTCCTGCCTGGCCAGTGTGTAGTGCACCAGTCACCAGGTCCGTGGCACCAGGTTTCCGCATGTTGACGTGGCTAGCCGGCTGTCAGTCAGCAAAGCCAACAGAGAATAAAAAAGGGCAGGACATTTAAATTGCAAAACATTAAAATTTCAACACATCTAAATGGATAACACTTTGAAATGCAGTGCAAAAGCTCACTGAGTCAATGTAGTACTGAACTAAAAGGAAAGCGCCTCTTGTTTTTCAAGCCATTTTGTGTTGTTTTTTTTAACCAAATTAACCAAAGCTGACATCCCTACATTACAAGAAAATACTAGGATGTTTATCACAGTAGGTTTTTTGCTACATGGATCATCAGCAGAGCCCCTTGAGAGACCCAGCCCCTAATTAAGAACACGTAGTATGCAACAAAACATCATAAATAAATGACAGAATAGGTTGTCAGTGTCTTCCACAACACATGCTCTGCCTATTGGGACATTTCTATTTTTTCCTTACTCTAAATGTCTCTGTCATTTATGCTTTCTCATGCAGTCACAGTTCCTGTCATTCACAAATTCTTACAGCATAATGTCTAGCCGATCATCTCTCTGCCCATGTGCATTGACCCAATTGTTTGGATGCTGCTCTTTAAACGTTGCAATCCTACCATCCTGCCTTTCAGACCTACTATTGTGCAACCCACCACCTCCTCCATCACCACTGTGATCTTCAGGATGTTCAGATAGATTTGACTGGGGGGTATCTTTCCTCTGCTTACTGTACTTCACCACCCCCAGAGTGAAGATAGCGGAAGGATCCTGTCTTCTCTCCTATGTAAATGGGCCTATGTGTGATGAAGATGCTCCATACTGATAGGGCAAAAATCTTTTCTTATCTGTCACCTCTATGGTTAAGGTCTGCTTAGGATTAGGCAATCAAACTTACTTAATAGAGGTTGTAAAAAGGCTGTGGTTAAGGGTAAAAAAGGTGGACTTTGACTGTCTGTTAAAGGCAGAGTGCAAACTACAGTCTCTGACAGAGTCTGCCAACTACTGTGGTAGTGCTCTCTATTATTGTCTTTGTTACATACAGAGGGCATCAACTACTGGCCAATTGCAAGAGGTTGGTTGTCTGAAAAAAGTAGGTCAGGAAAGTCTTGGTATATAAAATAGGCTTCATTCTCTTTGTATTTGTTTGTATTGATGGTTTAATGTCTCTTCTTTCTCACATAAAATATGCGCAAAAAAAGATTAGAAAACTAAACATGCGAGCCAAAGAAACAGTCATAACCAGCACATTAGCCCTGTCAGAGTTCTTTAAACCCACTTCACTGAAACCTCTGACAAAATACAGAGTATATTATCACTTTTGCTTGAGTGTTGCCCTTTTCCCCCGGTGGACAGAATAGCTTACATGCAAGAAATGCATTAGCACAGCTAATAAACTACTTGCCTTTGAGAAACTTGGAGTGACACTCCACTGTCTAACTTTATTTAAGCAGGCAGGTTGACTAACAACACACTTTCATTCACAGTGACAGCCTGGCAGAGTTTCTGCAGAGATTTGCACTCCTGCTACAGTCTTTCAATATCGGCCACTGGTGCCAGTGGGGTTAAATGCCTTGCTCAAGAGCAATTTGGAGGTATAATTGTCTGAGGTATGGAGGGAAAATGCAGTATGGGTTTCTTTAAGTTCCTGCATGCAAAATGTGCCTCCTACTTTAGGGATTTGAAAAAGCTACTCTTTTAACCACAAATACACTTCCCTTTCCATTAGGATATCACTGCCCCTAAACTTCATATTGGTTTTCTAGCAGACCGGAACCAATCTGCACGGCAGGAAGCTTTCCCTAAAGCTAGTGCCAGACTATCTCTGTCTCACAAACAGCTCAACAGGCCTCTATTTGTGCCTCCGTTTCTATTCTGCTGTTGCCATTGCATGTTCTTGTAAGCAGGTAATGCATCATGTACGTGCATTTGGAAAATATATTCATAATAGGCATCTGCAGAGATTATATATTAGAAATAGTGTGACTGTACAAGCAAGAGCATACAGAACATTTATGAAACAAAAATATAGCATAAGTAGTGCTGAAATGCCTTGGAATTGAATGACCAGGGGCTTTTTCACTGCACAATTGCATGTTCATCCACAGTTGGTTATCCCTGGGTTAACAACCGTTTCACAAATCTGAGGCAGGTTTAACCTGATTCTACCCTCCATGGCTTTGTTCCAGAGGACGACTGGCCCCAATTTTTACAGGGTTATCTTCTGAGTGTGGAGTAAACCCAGGGTTAATTGTTGTCAGTGTGAACTAAAGGTTAGAGTTCAAAATGACAACTGCATGCTATTTGTTCAGTGAAACTTATTAAACGGTCATTCCATGTCGAATCAGATTACTATTTCATTTTCTCCAAACTGTATGCGTATGCTATATGACACCAAAACAAATAGGTTCAATGGTTATTTCTATTCTCTAATACACTTTGAGGATACCACCCATTTTCAAGGGCAAGTAATTAAAGATATGACATGCATGTGCCTTTCAATCATTTCAATCTGTTGTATACCATTTTGTCTGTACGCACAGTAAATGCCAGAGCTCTAGGAGTATTTGTTAAGTTACAAAACCCTTAAACCCTCCTGTCTAAGATGTATGTTTAGGGTACAGAAACTATGCAATTCTCAAAATTCAGCAAAAATACACAGAATGTATTTTTTTGTGTCAATACGTTATCAAATAAAGTTGGAACGAAATCTAAAATGTAAACAAAAATCTCTGCATGACTTGAAGTGATTCCTAAGTAGATTTTGTCAACGTTCTGTGTTTGCCAACAGAAAGACCTTGTATCCAAAGCATTTCTCTTGTCCTTCAGATACAGTAGCTATGTTAAGCTATCCTGTCCAACTGTTGTCCTTTTTCCTCCAAAGTAAAACAGTAAACAGTATACCAGTTCTTCTTAATAGAATACAACATGTGACCATTATGTCATGCTTTGATGCAAAACAGACATGCTGCATTGATTAATTAAGTCATTAAGTAGTTTGTGTGTTTCTTTTAATCTATTGTTGTGAGCGCTTCATTAATTTTAATGTCTTTGCACACTGTTACAACAGAATTTGGAAATAAAATGATAAAAGCAAGATTTACAATGTGTCAGAATATAAAAATAAAGCATGTATCCCATGTTGACAATGCACAGACCAACTCAAAGTTTAAGATGACAAGCTAAGAAATTACTGAACTATTGCCAGAGTAAATGTTGGAATTTTACGTTGTTACAAACCACGGATATGTTACATTTTTATATTATTATGTAGCAGATATATTGAAACTTTACGTTTCTATTCTGTTGATAATGTGTGGTTCGGTTTAGGTTTGGGAATGTTTATGTTTTGCCTTTAAATACCTGGTTTTGTTGCCACTATCCCTGGTCAAAATGCAGTGATGTCGCTTCATAAACAACCAATTTTGGTGGCAAAAAAGCAGCTGGAGACACAGAGATGTGTTGCTAAAAAACAATCGCACTATCCATTATTCCCTCCATTTTCTGATGACAAAGTTAGCCCCTATACATACAATCTGAACTACATCACTTTAGTAGTATTGGAATGATATGTTTGAAACATTTGTAAAGTTTCTGGGGTTTTCAGAAACATTATTTAACAACATCTTCTGGAAATGGAGCTGCTGAACCAGACAACAGATTCACAATGATGAGAGAACTTAAAATGGTGATGTAAGGTATGATCAAAGAAAAAAAAAAAGAAAAAAGAAATACATATATATATATATACATGACAAAAAAGTCCAAAAGATGGGGTCTAAAGACTGAAGTTTGTGTGTGTGTTTGTAAGTTAATACTGATGTTGCTGAGACAGCTAGATGTCGATGCACCTATTCCCCAGCTGAGATATACTGCACAAATCTCTTGTAGAGAAGTAAGAGTGAGTTTCTTTAAATCAGCGGTGCAGATTGTCAGTGTGTCTGGTGCTGCAAGGATGAACCTGTGAATGGAAAGAAACTGAAGCGCAAAGGAAAGGACTGAGGCTTGATGGATGTATTTCAAAACAAACATTTGACAGATTGGAATTTTGAGTTATCTAAACATTTCTCAGAGGCAAGGCTGCTCTGGAGGATGAAATGATCTGGCTGCTTTAGTTAAGCCATGCTGAGGAAAAGCAGCACACTGTTTGCTTACTGGCAAACATGAATGTCCAAGAAAGGGCAGATAAATTGACATTTCTAGGATTTGGGAAACAAAATCAAAACAGGATTTTTAAGGCTTTGTTGCATTATTGAAACAAGGTCATTTTGGCTGTTCCAGCTGTAATCAGTCTGGTTGATGAAGGTGAGAAAGACGCTGCAGATCAATTGTGGTTTACCACTTAAAACCACAAAACAGTAACTAAGTCGATATGTAGGAGAAAAAAGATTAGCGACCATCAGACACGGCCTCTTTCCTCTCAGTCTCAATGCTCAGCTCGCAGTTGCAAAACACTTAGCCGTGTGCACATTTTCAAGCATTCACTCCTGTCATTTGGTTCATGTGGGCGGTTGACAACCCTGCAAATTGTATTGAATTATCATGTTCACAAGTTTGATTTTCAGCAACCAGTTGCAGTATATCTATGCAACTAAAACTGACAGAAGCAAAAATATACAGCAGGAGTTGCATGGTATAAAAATGCTTCATGGTGCAGTCTGTACTGCACATGCCATGCTTGAGACCTGTATCCATGGAGACTCGTCTACTGTGCAAGCAGTTGGATACCTTCTGGAGTGAAAATCCAAAACAACAGGTAACATCTTCTAAATGCAACAATTCATGAGGAAAGAATATATTTCACTGCAGACTGCAAGTCAATAGATGCTCGTGCTGCTTTGGTACAAACAGAGTCAAGCTGCAGATGAGTCATTTATGGACTTTGGTATACTGTCTTTTCACAGAATGCATTACAGCCGCGGCACCATGGCAACAAATGTCCTTATACCAGATATGCAAAGACTCAAATATTATTCTCTGTATATTTCGTCAAAAGTCTGTAGAGGGCAACTGTTTCCAAAGCAGAGAACAGCAGGCAAAAACCAACAAGAGCAGGTTTTAAGTATTCTCTGCAGTTTAACTGCACACTTAAGAGCTTGTTTAGAAGTTTAGGTGACTCTGAGAGCACCCTTAGGTGCTGTCTGGGCTTACAGGAGGAGACAGGTTTCTATCACTCCGTATTGCAACATTATCTATCACATAAACTTCTTTTTGCAAGAGCATAGCAAGAATCTTGGGTTAAAGCAAACCCTGGATATAGAAAGGTGTGTGTGCAAAGGGTTAACCTGACTGTAGGATAGCTGTGGGTTGAAGATAGTGTAGCTGTGTAAAGAGGCCAATGGAGACCTAAGTGCTGAAGGAAGAGCTTAGCGTGAGTATATCAGGTCAAGATGGGCGACTGACTGGCGATAGAGTGGCTGTGTCTGTGTTCATGGATGTATCAGTGTAACTCACATTGCGTTAAGTGTGTGACTGTCGCAGCAAAGTAAATGTGTGACTGTCATTTGGACAGCTGAGACCTGCTGCGTCCTGATGTTTGCACAGCCGCCCACTCCAATATGTCTGCAGAGCCATGCGAGAACTGCTCAAAGCGCAAAGAAAAAAATTCAAAGAAAATATTTTCCACGGGCAATGATCTCTTCTTGCTTAGTGGCTCAGAAGTTCAAAATATGTATGTTTTTTAGGAGGACATATAAAAAAGTACAAATAGATATAAGCACACAAAAACAGCAATCTAAAAACAAGTGTGGCAACAAGTGTCACCTATCATATGATTTTGAACCATTTGCGGCCAGTTTAGGAGAGGTTATCATTTTCCTCCATTATGCTTCAAGCAAAAAGTCCTGTGTTTTCACTCTTGTAGTCTAATCTGACATCTATATACTTATACTATATGACACCTGCAGCTGCACTCTGCCTTTACGAGAGTAAGCTGTTCAAGAAAATGAACATTTCTGACTCGGTGCCATTTAGGAAGTAATCGTAGCGAGCATTAATGGACCGCTGACCCCTTTAGCTTAATCCAAAGAGGTTAATACATTAAAGATGGAACAATTCCAATCCTTAAAATACAAGGACATTCTATTTAAGATTTATTTTTACTTTGAATGTTTAAGCACACTATTCTCAACACCTCAAGACTTAGTTATTAGCTAGTTATTCAAATTTTGGGGGTAGCTGCCACAACAAACTTTTCACAACAATGTGCACTTTGACTGCCTACGTAAACATTACACATGTACACACACACACACACACACACACACACACACACACACACGCGCATGCACACACGCACACACAAGAGCACACTCTTCAAAACTGGCTAGTGCGGCAAAAGAAACATTTTACATTTGCTCAACAATTCAAATATACCTGATGTTGTGCACATTTAATGCAATTTCAGGCAGTTGGGGAAAAAGCCAGATCAAGAATGGGTTGGTCATCTTTCTACACAACTAGCAGAAAACCAAGTGACATAAATGAAAAATAGCAACAGAGAAATGGTGACAGGTGTGGATGAATTGCACAGGTATACTGGATACATCTTATATCTGCATTTATCTTGGAATGCCATGAAGAATGTTATTCTCTATTAGTAACCACTACTGCAGCTTCCATGTGGACTGAAAATGATGCCATCAGTATGGATAAGCCATACTGATTGTTAGGGCAAAACAAAACAAAAACCCTAGCAGTTTATCACTCCAGTAGAGTTTCAGAGACTTAGAAACTATGACAGGGGGCAACAAAGCTGCTCTGGAGGATCATGGTGGCCTAGCACATTTCATTTGTTACCTATCTGTACATCGGTCATTTATACTGATACAGACACAATGTTACCTTGCAACCTGAGAATTAAATATTTAAACAGCTATAATATATATTTTTTTATAATAACAATTGCTTAATTGACCCACAGAGAATTATCACAAGACTTTGCAGTTCCCCAAAGCTCTAAGGAGCTTTATACTGTACTCTTTTAGCTCATTGTTTTGTTGTGGTCTGTAACTTCACTGTTTTGGCTCAGTCTCACCCCTTACATAGCATTGTTTTCAACTACAACATGCAGCCAAAAACCCACTGTATGCTACATACTTTGCACCAAACTGCAGAAAGACAAAGTTGGTGAACATCGTTAAGTATTTAGCAGCTAAATAGCAGATATTTCCCTCAGCATTCAGAGGAGACCAAAAGCTGAATTGCAGGGAAGGTGAATATTGAATTTACCTAGTGTGAATGCATTAGTACCTTAAAAGCTGATAGTATGTGGCTGTTGTGTTAAGAACTTGTTTCCACTGCCCTCAAGTGGCCAAACCAAACAAAGATTACAGCTTTTAAGGGAAAAAATTCTTACAGCATTTACAAAACGTTCACTGTTGACACTTATTTGTAAGGGCACAAAATGAACAATGCAAGTGTCTTGCAGTGCTGTTAAAAACATTCCTACATTTGCTGACGCATTGAGTACACATCCACAGTAAGCTCAAGCCTCCATCCACAGTGGCCTTGGAAGACCACTCAAGAAACATTTCCATTACGGGAGAGAGCAGCAGGGCACACTTGGGGGGACTGCTGAAGCAGGAATGTATATTGAGTCAATAGAGGTCTGCACAGTGCAGCGAGGACAAACATACAGTAGAGCTCTGCAGGGTCTGTGACAGCCGGGTGTGCGCATAACAACAGTGATCTCGGATGTTTAAGCTGCAGGAACACAGAAGGGATAAGGGATGCAGTCAGATGGAAAGGAGTGTTGGTGCATAGGAAGGGGTCACCGAGACGGCCACATGGCACAAGCGAGATGAGATGCATATGTGTAGAGACAGGAAACACACATAGACAAAGATATTCACAGAGAATATACAGGAGAGGCTGAGGGTGAAGCCTTACTGTGATTGGTTGAGTGAAGAACAAACGTGTGCCCTGTCCTTTAGCCCTGTGTGCCCCTGTGGCTTTAGTGACAGGAGACTCCATGCCAGCAGCGGCAGATGAAGGAGCAGGGGGCACTGGAGCTGTCAGGCACCCCTTTGCCCACATATACAGCTCTTTGTGCCATTGGGAAAGGCCTATTTGTTACTAAGAAACAAGGCTGTACACAAGCTTCAAGTTTGAAATGTACAAAGTTACAAAATGTCCACAGAACGTTGAATGTAAAAGCCTTGAAAAGGGCTATAGAAAAGCTATTTCCCTTTCAATTTCTCGTTTATTTTACTGGCAGCTGTCAAATTTGCCAGGAGATATTGCCTTCTTTGTTTTCAGACTCACTGGCTTTCCTTCATGGGAAAATGTCAAATATTATCTTTCACACTGTGGGGATTATTTGAGTTGCGCATGCAATGAGTCACGTCCATGCACAATGATATCCTTACATAATTTAGGATACTCAAGTATTCTGTTTGTTGACTTGCCCTGCATTTAAAACAATCCTTATGAGGTTATATCTAAATTATGAAAGACCCAAATATGATGAGCTGTGAAATGCTGATTTTAGCAGAAATACTGTGGCATGTCATCACTTTCTTCAATTGTTTCCTGCAGCCTAAGCAAGTCCAGTCTCTCATAGCTCAAATATTGTTTTTACCCTGCTAGTTTTAAGAGTTCAGCCATTCAGTCTCACACTACCAGTCTGAAATGTGTAATACATTCTAGGATATAACTTTTGCATTATCCTTTACTGCATCTTCTGCTTGCTTTTCCCTCTGGTAATGATTCCCTACATTTCTGACACTTAAAGATTTAGCTTGAATCTTGTTATGGGTTATACTTTACATGTGGGTGGACAGAGCAGCAGTGATAGCAGAAGTGGAGGAGGAGATGTTTTCTTTGCTCAAGAAAAGGTGAGGGGTGGCTACAGTGCATTCTGGGCTTTTGAGTCGAGAAATTGGTATCTTTGCCACTTCTACTATAGGTTTCTCCCTGTATGATGACTAAATGTGCAAATGTTGAGTGGAGAAAAGCAGCCTCTGCACTTTGGATTCTGAGCTGAAAATGTTTGTCATGCCAACTGCTGTTAGAGCTCCACTGGAAATATCTGGACGTCATATCATGTTGCCTGTTTGGCCACTTATCCACAGGAAGAAGAAAAATACACAGCTGCCAAACTGGAATCGGACATGTACTGCACATCACCAACAAATAGTTTAGGGCAGACTTTTGCTTAAAGAACTACACGTGTTACAACTTTGATGAGTTGTCACTGAAGTACATCTACTTCAGCAAAACTTTGAAAAACTTCTTTGAACCCAAAATAGCTCCCCAACTTTTTCACAGTCATTCCAGAGCCAACAGGAGTCTTTTCACTATTCATTATTCCACAACTTATGGCCAGAAACCCCACAAAGCAATATTATTAATCTTGAGGAGGAGGGTAATTTATTTTCTCTGGCACGTAAAGATAATTAAGCAGGGGGGCGGACGGGATTTTGAGCACGCTCACTTGTTGCCGCCTCACATGTCTTGGCATCATTCCCAACACTTTGAGTTGATGTCAAAATACAGTTACTCACCCAATGAACCACCTTCGCTTCCTGTGGGAAGCACTAATCTACATTTTGCAATATCACGCTTTGGATGCAATTGAATGAGCACAGTATAGATATTTGTGTGCATCTAATTAGCACTGAGGGATCTTTTAAAGCCCTTCTTTACATGGTATTTAAGAGCAAGCTGTCTCTTATTTTTGGACTTCAATGCTCTGTGAATTTATAGTATATGAATCCGTCTGTGTGCCCATGTTAAGCCGTCTTTTAATTCCACTTTGGCCACTTAAACTAACCTTCAAATTTCATTCAAGCTGTAGAGAGTCCCCCTTACAGAATAACGAGAAAATAAAATCCGTTCTTGCGAGAATCCACACCAGCCACTCAGACTGAAAAGCAGGGCAGCCAACCAGTCTGTCATAATGGAATCAACATGATTTAAAGCCAACAAGTCGAGCACTGAAGACAAGTGTCAAACAAATACATGAACATAGGCTTTTAAACATGAGAGAGACTGCCAAATCTTTTCAAAGTAGGGCATGATCAGGGCAAGATTTTAAATATGATTTAATACAGTTGACTAGAGTCCTCTTACCTTAGTGCCCAGTATTTATTTTTTTATTTTGGTACGGAAATAAAGTACTTAGCAATACGTTTTGTGGAAATGTCTTCCTTGGAGGTGAGTTGATGTTTTATTATTTTACAATACGATGATCGAGCACACATTCAGTGTGTACGAACAAACTTTGTGAACAGTTTCATGTGGGAACTACCTTCTGTCTACAAAACTATACCGACCAACCGTATCACTGTAGAAAAGGTACAGGGCATCTACTCATGGACGAAAGACTCATGCTCATGACAGTGCAATACCGGTGTCCTCCTCTGCTACACTGTAACATTAGCTAGCTCAGTGGTGCTGGCTAATGTAATGCAGAATCTGTGATCCAGAAACTGTAGGCGATGGGACAAGATTTTGGTATTTGAAGTGTTCTGGTTTCCGTTTATAGTCCATTTGTAGTCTGAGTAGTATTAGCCAATCACGTCTGAACAGCAGGTAAAAAGTCCATGTGGAGAGGCAGAACACATTGGATGAAAACACCCTTGGAACCCACCAGCTATATCTGATGAAGAGCCAGTTTTACATGAGCTTTTTTAAGTTTCATCTGTATTCATATGCAGATATGTGTTTATAGAGATTAGCCAAAGTGACAGCACACAGAGGAGAAAGTCTTGGCTTGGATATCTGGTGGCTACACTAGATAAGCCCAAAATATTTGCCCTCAGCCCCAGATGCTTATAATTGTCAGACCGATAACCAATGCGTTGTGGGATTGTTTGTGAGGTGATATGGTTAGCAACTGTAGTTCGGTAGAAAGAAAATAGTTCCGCTCACAATAAGGTCTGTGGATTATCTTGAGTAACTAGGTCATGATTTCTGGAGAGAGACATTACTGTTGAATTTTTCAACTGAATTCCTTGCTTTGAGCACCACAAGCTGAGTGCCATATAGATCCATTATATTGGAGAGAATGTAGACATTTCTACAGTCGAAATAAGTATTATTGATTTCTGGCATTACTTGTTTCTTTAATCTTAAACCACACTATCATTGTTGTTGTTGATACAAGTTGGAAAACAATGGTTACATGATATACAGTATCAGTCAGTGCTTCGACGACAGTACAGTCGACATTTTGCTGGGAATTTTTTGACTCTTAAGCTGAGGATGTCTCACACATACTGCCCCTATTTTAGCCCTGAGAGTTGAGATTCTCATGAGAAAACATGGGCTAATTTTTATCTCAATAAAGACAGTAAGTGGGCGAGTGAGCACAGTGTAGCACAGTTCAATATGATCTGATTATAGTGTCTACTGAGAAAACACCTCCAACATATCCTTCACCACAGCTTTAAGGGTTCTATTGTGCCTTTGTTTCCCATACTGAGGTATCATAGGATTCCTATCACTGTCAGTGGACATGCTGGCAGTGTGTCGGGTGCACTGTGGCCTGCCTGGGGGGACACTGACTTCCCTACAGCCGTTCCCTGTCACAGTAGCCCATAATTGGCCCCCTGCTTCTCACCAGAGAGTGCGCTCGTGTATGTGTGTTGGTGCACGAACGTGTCGGCGCCTGCGCTCTCGCCTGTCAAACTCTCGGATGACGCACAGATCCATGGGCACCGAGGAGCCCTGAACTGCTATGAAGACATTCTGTCAGCTTAGAGATGCTGGGAACTGCTGAGATAGTTCAATCTGCAAGCTTTTTCACAAGGTTAAAGTTGGGGATTTTCGGGAAGGATGTGCCATATCTGATCGCGGTGGAATAGTGCAGAAATAATAGATGTATGCTGTGAAAACGCACTGCAGGGAGCGAGATTTGGCCACAATGGCAGAAATGTGATACAGAAGAACAATTCTTTGTTATCAGTTGGAAATGTGGGCTGTCTGAATGAGGCAGTTCATACCCAAGTCGTGACTTTAATTTGAGGCGGGTTTCAGAGTGGAATAGCCGGGATATGAAGGGCATGACATTGCTTCCATGTAAACAGGGCTGTATGAGAGCTTGTACCCAGCACAGGAGATAAGACGGCACAGCGAGCTGAATTCAGGCTGGATTCAAAAGTGTGTTTTCTGTGCAGAAAACACAAACAGCCCATTAAGCTCCAACCAAGGAAAATACTCTGGCACATTAGGTCTCCAAAGAGGCTGAGAAACTCTGCAATAAATCCACACAAGCCTGATACACGACACAACCGTATGACTCCAACACAACTATGTTCAGCCAGTGGGGGAGGGAATCAGAGGGTAACTCCCCATGTGATGTTTTCAGTGCACCTAACCAAACGTAACCATTGTATTTTTTCAGACTTTTGTCCTTTGTTCAGACTTTTGTTTGTTGAAATGACACTGCAGAAAAAAACCCTATGTAGTGCTGCCGGATAAATAAGATAATCTCAAAAAAAGAACCCAACTTTTATGATTTTGTAGCATAATCGCAACTACCAGAAGTTAAAAAAACTAACCACAGTCCCATGACTTAAATGTCACCACCACAGGAAGGGTGAAAAGCTGTGTTCAGTGTGATGACATTCTGTGTTAGTCTCATTTACCCACTTGTTAGCAACCGTCTTTTTATGGCATGTAAAAGCTTCAAAATCCATAACTGGGTTATTTACTGACGTATTTTATGTCATAGAACAAAACATGAATGTCTCTTAAGCTTGTGTTAAACACAGACCTTATTTCAGGCAACACACCCGAATCCTATTCATGAAACCTGCTGGCTTCAACAAAAGGTAACCAGGAATGCTAAAATGCTAACTCAGTTCTGGGTTTTTGGACTTTTTCCTGCACCAGTTCCTTGCTTTTGTTCCTTGCATAAAACTCTTTAAATTAGCAACATCTTGCCTTACTTCATTCACGCAGATTTCTGGTGGGACACACGGGACATTTCCCTACCTCAATATTTAGAACATGCGCATTAGCAAAGGTCTTACATAAAAAAAAAATCATTTCCACCATGTAATCCAAAAAAAAAGAATGTCAGTAAAAATGTAGAGTTACTAGAGTTACAAGTCCCTTGATTCATATGTGCCCCCCCACAAAAGTTGAACCAAAACCTACAACCATGCTTTACTTATAGTGTTCGACTTAGATGTTGAAACTGTAGTTATCTAAATACTGATCTAATTTATGAATTTATTCCATGTCTATTTACACCTATCAGTCCTATCCCTCCTCCCTCTCCTCTCTCTACTTCCTTGGGGTCAAACATTGGAGGTGCTGCTCCTGTTGACAAGTGAGCCCTGGGGGAGATGGTGGGAGCAGAGACCTGTGATGTGTCCATCCTCTGGAGAGGCGAGTCTGACAGTGAGAAGACCTATAAGCGGAGGTGCTGTCAGATTATGCAGCAGCCCTGAGGCTCAATGCATTAGGGGGGTTGTAAGAAGAGTGTGGTTGTACATGTTGAATGATAACTCTTGAGAAGCTGCCATTTATGCTGAGCTTCTCAAAAAAAAGGTGATTTAAGCTATGTCCGCGGTATCAAAATGTGAAATTTTTGGGGAGGAAAACCGTTTTCTATGAGACGGAAAAATCACAGACATAAAAGGTCAAATCATGATGCCTGTTGAGTAATCCTGTGTACATATGTGTACACATGCATGTGTGGGAAACGATGTGAAGGAAAACGAAAAACACTGGAGAATTTAAGCCAAAGAGCGATAGAAGCAAGAGGAGAAGAGAGAGTGAGTCATCACAACACTAAACTTTTACAATACATTAATCTGTAGCGGTAAGCACATCAAGTAATAATTTTAACAGGACTGTCAGCGCAGCAGCATCAGTTTAGTGAGGTCGATACAAAATTTAATTAAGACGAGCGTCACAGTTATCAAGAACACTACGTTTGGTGTCAGAGGGCTGCAAAATGTGAATTGTAATCTTTCTTGATAGCTATGATTTACATTAAGATGATAGTCAAAGACAGGAAGCAACAGCACAAGATGTTTTCCTAATTTCAAGACGCAAGCAAGAAACCACTGGAAATTCAGCCATTTAGCTGCTGTGCATGACTCCACATTGCAGCTAATATGTTACTGTGCAAAGAACAGAGTTTAAATACTAATACTAACGAACCAATAGGAAAAATAATTACCATTTCATGTGTGTGTGCTTCTTTTTTGGTCATTGTTCACCTCAGTAGCTCAGTTTTGAGCTTCACTGTAAGAGCAGGACTAGCTTCAAGAAAAGCATGTCTTTGTGACTGAAATCTTTTCTTCATTTTTAAGAGGTTGTGGTTATCACAAAACCATCATTATTATGATCAGATCTAACAGTATACCAAAATCTGATGACTGTGAGATTTACTGGACAGAATTAAATCTACAAATAATCTCGCATTTCTTACTTTGAAGAACCACATAATTGCCACAAACTGTCAATATAACAGCCATGATTGTAGAACAATAAATCATGGTGGTTTGACACAGAGATGATTAATGTAAAATTTATTCAGTACTACAAATTCCAAGACAAACCATCAATAATTCACTGAATGTCATAAATCCATCAGTTATTCCCATTACTAGGCTTCAAAGTTTCTGGATCCCGCTGCTGACCTTATTCAACTTTTTTAGACAACTGATGTTTGTCACAGCAAAAAAAACAAAACAAAAAAACAACAACAAAAAACAGCTATTCTAAAGGGATGAAAGTTTTATTGAAGTGTTTTATGTCTTATCGGCGGCAGCCATATCCATTGCCTGCTGGTACAATCCTGTGGGCAGCTCCTTAAGGTTCACAGGCTAATCTCTTTTACCCGAAAGTGCCACTGCACCACCGAACCTGCCACTGAGCACTCCTACGACTCTCAAATAACACAGGAGATGCAGAGTTCAACAAAAACAAAACCCATCTGAAAAACTACATTTTTTACTCATCAAGTGGTGTTTAAATTCCATACACATCATTATATTTATTATTCACAATACATTTTGCTTTTGCTTTGTTTGCATGCATTTTCACAAATTATACAAGGCTGATTAAAGCTGAGGTAGGCAGTTTTATGGTGGCATCACTGGGCCAAACTCCCATAATGAACATTGAGCATACTGTAATTCAAGTAGACTGAGAAAAACCTAGACTTCTGCACCTCTTCTTGGCTCTGCTTTCAGGCTTAGAGAATCTTGATTTGTAATAGGAGACTTTGGCCAATCACAGGTAATTTCAGAAAAATGCAGATGCACGTGCATGTTCCTTTGGTGAAAGCCTGATTCAACGGTGGAGAATCCTGCAGAAAAATGTTGCTATTCCAGCATTGGCAAAAGCTGCCTACTCTGCAAAGCAACCCAAAAGAAGGAAGACGGACTAATCCAAAAGAGAGCCTAAAAGAGAGCCTGATACGATCAGAAAAAGGATTTAAGAAACGAGGAAAAATGTTATGAATAGATTAATCTTCTGCAAAGCGGAGCTAAGGGCTCATTGTTGCAGCTTCAAGTTCACGTTATGTAGTTAACATTAGCTAGAATCATAAAGTTTCTTTTGCCACCGCTGCAGACCAGCTTGCCAGGAGGAGAGCGGGCAGCAACTCCTGAAATGAAGCCCCTGTCAGTGGTCGCAGCAACCTGAAGCCAGCCAGTGCAAACCCCTGCTCCTGGGGACCAAACAGGCTCGAACCCCGCTGGATCAGCAAACTTTCTGTTGCTGCTGTTACACAGGTTAGACCTGGCGCTGCAACTGGCAACCAGTCTGGGGGATTTGTCCTGGCTGAATTTTGGCTGCTACAGCTACCAACCCAAGAGCTGGCTAGCTAATCTTGTCTCATTTGTGGTCTGTTAAAGTGAAAGGGGGGGGGGTTGTGAATGGGACACTGGGTTACTGTATGAAGCGCATGCATACTCCCTTGGTGATCTGGAGGAAGAGGCTTAGGACAAAGAGGGAGGAGCTGTGTTTCGGAAGTCTGCCTTTATTTTGCCTTTTCCAGATTCTTGTCTACCCCAGCTCTGAACCTAAAAATCAAAGACTTTTTGATCAATATAGATTTGATCACTGATTTCATGGCTACAGTTTTTTCTCCGCCGTACTGCAAGAACAGAGGTAGAAAGACTTCTAATTAGCTAATGCAAGTTAAGAGGAATGATTTACATTATGTTTAGTGCACTGTCAATCATCAGTGATGGTGTTAGGAGTGCACAGAAGGAAAAAGACAGAGATGTATGAGATGGAAGTGGGGAGTAGGCGGACAAAGGGGACGAGAGCAATTCAGAAATAGACATACTGAAGGAGGGCTGTATAAAAACAAGATGAGAGATGACAAAGTGTGGAAGGTAAGGGGAAAAGAAACGGAGACTCTAAGAGGCAAAACTAAGAGTGGAAGCGATGGGGCGAGAGTGCATGAGAAAAAAGGGGGGGTGTAGAGCCACAGCAGAGATTACAGATTTGCACGCAACCACTCTTTTCAGCTGACACAGGAGAAAAGCTACACTGTAGATTCGCATAACGAGACCGCTGGACCATCATTAAAATCCAGAGGCCGCAAGACAAACCGAGCCCCACCTGACTGTCGGCTGTTGTTGCCCCCCAGAGAAACGCGCCTTGTTGAACCTGCTCCTCTTCTGTCAGCACTTTCATAAATAATTCACCGAGCACTCTGGGGCAAGAGAGCCATAGAGTGTACAGTTCTTCTCCCCTGTCTTTCTCTGCATTATTTTATTGCCCCATATTTGCACCGCACAAACAAGATGCACTCATTTACATAGTTTGAGGAGACCTCGGGGTGCAGGTCATCAGAACTGTCCATTCGGAGGGAATTTAAACAGTGTTGTGTTGACACAGATGTGGGCTGCAGGAAGTTTATGATGTAGTTTTCATGTGCGTTTATAATTAAGTCAGACTCGAGCGACACACAACCATTCTTCAAAATCCTGATCACTCATTTTAATTTTTTAACAGAGAAGCATGCTGCAGAGAAGAAAGGCCGGAAGAGACTGCACCATAAACAGTAGGGATGTATTTTGGAATACCCATGCATCCTCCCAACTATCACCTTCATCTCTCACACTTCCTCACAGGTTGCACAGAGGTCCCTGCTCGCTGCTTCATCTACATAATCAGCCCTTAACAATGTCATCAGACACTTGTTAAAGTGACACTGAAGCAGTTACAACAAACTCAACTGCTTACAGAAGTATTAAAAAGAGCCCTTGTAGATAGAAAAAAACAGCTGTGGATAGCAACGATAAATTTGTCGATAATAAGAATAATTGTTAAAAAATTGTTGGGTGTCACACAGAAATGAGGAGACATTCAGCAAGTAAATGCTCCTACAGTGCATTTGTTTTCACAGCATCTCAAGAACCATGAAGATTAGTCACATTAGACTGTATTTTTGTGTGTAATGTGCCAACAACAGATTCATTATGTTGTTTTGTGTAATTCACTGTTGTGCAACTGTGATGCTTCAATGGAGGTTGAAACAGAAACGTGTAGAGGTGGAAAGACTGAAAACAGCAGTGAAAATTGGCAAAATATATTTTTTCTCTCCTCCTGTCTTACGGATTCTTTCATAACTCTCACGCTGTTTTAGACTACTCAGGAAACCAATGTTACTATGGTCATTTTTATACAAAATTATTAAAGGAATACTTCACTTCCCAAATGATCACTTGTATATCAAGTACTCACCCCGTGTTATATTGAATTCATGAATAAAGCTGCTTTTGTTTTGCATGCTTCCACAGTAAATGAAGAATCCAAAAGCGGAGAAAACTCTTGACGAACATAAGTCATAAGGGTCCACTCTTAAAGCTCCAGGGTGTAGGATTTAGGGGGATAAATTGGCAGAGATGGAATGTAATATAATATGTATGTTTTCTTTCGTGTATAATCACTTAAAAATAAGAATTGCTATGTTTTTTATGACCTTAGAATGAGCTGTTTATGTCTACACAGAGAGCTGGTCCTTGTCCACGGGGTCCTCCACTTTGCACCGCTATGTATCTACCATAGCCCAGAACGAACAGACCAAACACTGACTCTAGATAGTGCCATTCAGATTTTCACATTGGCCAGTGTAGTTAGCAGCCCCAAGCAACAAGCCGAGCAGTGTTGTAAAAACACAGATTTTTTTTTTATTGTGATTATTCAGTGTTTTTACCGCTATGAAATACTTGGTCCATTGTTTTGGAGAGGTAGAGACCTTTGTGTATAATCTGGCTCCTGGTTAAAACCCTCTGAATAATTAATACTGAAGGGATGCTAACCAGGAGTTCACACCTGGCAAATGGCAGGAGTGTCTGCTAGTTGCCCTTTGCATACCCACCACTAAATGCTACTAAATCCTACAGAGTACTCCTCTAACAACAACAAAACTATATCAAAACATCCGCTTACAAACACTTAAACGATGTGTGCAGTATATTCCAAGTCCCAGTTATCCAGTCATATGTTCAGTGCTTCCCAAACAAAGCCTTTTCCGACTAGGAACTGAACTGAAAGTGAAACTTATTAATCCAAAGCCAGACTCCCTTGACAAAAACAGTAACTTTTGCTTGCTAAACAGGAGAGTTGTTGATCTATCTCTGGCTTGATCAGTTAGTTTGTGCTATTGAATGACTTTGGTTTTCTAAAGGGTTAGTTCGGGCTCACAATTTAATAAGATAAAAAGCGGGGCTTGACATATTGGAGAAGTACATCCGTTACTACACATGCTGAAACTCAGTGTATATTGATACTTACTGCCAAAGAAATATTAGCTCTCTCGCCTGTTATATCTGGTTCATCATGTCTCCGCATCCACAGAGAGTAGAAAGATTGAATTGCTTTCTAATGCAGTAGGCCTAAAGACAAACTGGATGTCTCTGTGCACAGCATGTTCATATATATCATCTCATTCGTGAAATGTCATCTCAGAATCAGTTTTAGTGATTTACAGAGCCTTGAGGGCCTTAAAAGGGAACAAAAGAAGATATGCAATCAACAAGTATACCCATTCAACACTAGATGTAAACATCTACGGCATGATATACTCTATTATGGTAGCTCTATATTTACAGCTGCTTTCATAAAAAAAAAAATAATAATAATAATAATACTACACATAATAAACTATGAGGTATGTCAAGCATCATAGAAAAAACTTCCACCTCATGTAACACACCAATCATTACAAAAGCCTGCTGAGATTGAGATCCCCGCTATTGTTACATTACACTATGTGACCGGGAAAATTCATGGAGGCGTTAAGAGAGTGAAATGGAATCTTCTTGCCAGGTATCAGCATCGGTAATGTTATTCCTCACCATGGACTCGGTTTTATTTCCTGCATCAATGCTTGCATCACAAAGGATGTATTCACAAATAGGCGTGATGCATACACAAACACTACACCACTGTTCTATTTAGGATTTTTACAACCTGTTTACCCTGCACATTTTAGACACTTAAATACATTGGCTAGTACATGTCAGTTTTAGTTTTATCGTTTACCAATCTGCTCCGTGGAAACTGGGTCATGTGGAGGCAGAATGGCTTTATCAGACGAGAAAGTTACTGAAGCGTCCTTCCCCACTGTCCTTTTTCCCTCACAATGCACCCCTCTATTTTTTATATCACAGCAGCCTCTACACACATCTCTCAGTCTCCTCTCCTCACTGACCCACCCACTACCATCCCTCTCCCGTCTTATCTTCTCTCTCACTCCCTCAACAACCCACTGCCTTTATTCAGAGAGAAAAGAATCTGTTTCACTTTAGCCATTTTTATAACTGTGGACAACTGGTACAAATTGTTGAACTATGCAGATATTGTGGATCCAAAACATTTGCCCCAGACTTTTTGGAGCATCCATAATGATGTCAAACATGTTTCGATGTGATGTTGGGTAATAAGTCTAGCTCACCTCTGACATTCGTTGAATGGGTTTGAAGTTAGGGGTGTGCAATATGGCCAACATCTTAGTCAAATTACTGTATATGTAGTTTCAGGCTGTCCTCATGCACTGTTTGTATGAAAACCTATAAAAAAATAATGCACCGAAGTTCGTATATAATCCACATTATCATGAGCCAATAATTTGTGTACAACGACTTAATAAACCACATAATCGGGAATGTTGCAACCATGTGTCCAACTCACTGGCAGGAGTAAAAAAATGTAAGTAGTGTAAAAAGCAAAAGTCCACATGAGGAGGAAAGTTGGGATGGTGGAGGGGTCAAACAAAAATAGGACTTTACCCCAGAAGACCAGTGTTTGTGTTCTGTGTGAAACCAAATTATCTACACCTAACCTACATAACTTATTTTCCTAAACCTAACCTATGTAACAAAACTTCGTGTTATGTTAGTAATGTGACAACATCTTTCGCGGGGTGCCAATTCGTTAGATATAATCAACTGCCGTATGTGCATCTTTGTACATAGTTATCATACAAACCATTGTATGACGCTACACAGGTTATTTTATATCCTGCATTTGATTATTCTCTTCTTTAATTTGGAACAACAGCAATGAAAGACGCAACAGGAAACAAACAGGAAACTAATATCCCACAGTCTTTCAAGGATCATCTACGAATCACAAGCTTGCATGAGAATTCTGCCCTCATTTGCTACATATTCTGCCCCGAATAGCTCCTGTGAGAAACTGTAATGCCAAATCTCTACCAGCTGACACATTGCTAATGTTGTGCATTATGTACCTTCATATTGCTGGTTGAGTTTAGGGCTTTGCATTGGTTAGTTAAGTTGGAAACTGGGAAACCATTTCTAACCTTTCCAAAATTGTTGCCACAAAGTTGAAAAAACAATTTTATCTTAATATCACTGAATGCTGTAGCAAGATTTCACTTTATTGGAACGAGGAGGTCTTTACCTTGACCAGAAGTACACTAAAGAATGTGTACTTTTGTTCTGCAGCATCACACAAAATCTGCAAGAGGTTGTTTCCTGTGTTTAAACAGGAACAGTTACTCATCAAAGTGTTCTTGAAATCATCACACTACTCATTTAACATTAGAAAAGACAAGTGGATCATGTCTAATTTTCTGTGTTGTCTAATATCTGGAACAATAGATGGTCCATTAGGCACAGTGCACAGACTTGACTAATTTAATCGCAGTATATGATGAAGTGAGAAACCATTTAAGACAGAAAAGATGGGAATTATTGGCATTTGCATCCATTTCAGCTGTAGAATCTAATTTGCCTGGTCCTTTGGTACACTTTTAGTGTATTTAGAAAAGAACTAAAAATCCCTTTGTGTAATCAAAAACTACTTATTCCTGCTTGTAGGAAACTTTATGTTTGTGTGTTTGCTAATCATTAAGCGTGAGGTACACTGTGATCTCTCAGCGCTGGAATTTGCATATTCTCAGTAGCTCTCTTTGATAATCATTTATCAAACTGATGAATGGTTGTCATATTATGCGTGATTTGTATAGTCGCTCCACAAACGCCTGACTGAAACAGATTCCTTACAGCAGCGACTGTTCAATGAGTAGTAGGGGGTAAAACCAAGCCTTATTGGTGACTGAAAGGTAATTAGTATCTTGGTGTTCTGTGTATTACAAGGGCGAAATATGTTTCAGCTGCTAATGATGAGCTGCCGAGTAAAGAAGACACGATTCCTTTGCAGAGCTGTTAATAAGCAGGAACAAAGAAGAGAATTAAACCAAAAAGTAAGAAATGAGAGGAGTTTACATTCAGACCACCGGCGCCTCTGCCAGCATGCACACCCCAGAGAGTATTTCAAGAACTTAATACTAACAAGGTCAACATGCAGATACATGGGACCACTCCACCTCCCAGGTCTTATTACAGTAATGCATTTTGACAGCTAGCCCCGTTTCCCAAATATGAGCTCATATATCCATGTACTTAGAGCCCCGGAGAGCCACTGCAGTTTACCATGTTGGGTTCAATTCCTTCAAAGAACCACATAGTGTCCTCTCTCATCAGCTTCAAATTTTTCATACTACTATATCACATATTACTGGTTCTTTTCTATGCACAAGCGAAGGGCCTGTTTGTTATCAGGTCAGAGGTCGTCTCTGCAGTGAAAACCAGACAAACAGCAACTGGGATTTGGTCTGATTTCACAGTAGAACAGAGGTGACTGACAACTTGTGAGATTCATCCCCGACGCATGCTAATGGAGGCTTGGAATGTGGCAAAGAAATGAATTGGGTCTCACAGGGCTCATGTTTTTTGGTGAATTGCTTTGAACTGTTCTCAAAAGAAAATCCCTCAAGTCATGCTGTGAATATTTGCTGTGGCATCAATGGTCCTCCTCAAGTGTACTGTAAGTGTGTGTTTCCATACGCTTGTTTTGATGTGCTTTTTATATTAGTAAGGAAAGGGGGATGCTGGGATTTTATAACTTACAACTGAATGTGAATTCATTTGCTCAACATTGCAAAGACATTTTCTTTTTTGAACTTACACAGTTCACCCTTGACCTTAGAAACAGCAGCTGACAAAACAATAAAAACTCAAGGTCCACTTACTAGCTTATTCTGGAGCTTTTAAACACATGGTATCCGTAAGCAGATTAAGCTGCTCAACTCTTGAGTTAACATGGTTAAAAGGTTCCAGACGTGCTCAGACAGTTTGAATATCTCATTTCCAAGACAACTGAGCAAACTCAATCTACAAATGAAGACTGTGTGATACAGTCAAGAGCTCCAGAATAAGTGAGTAATGGATCTTGAGTTCAAACTGTTTTGCCAGTTGTTTTCAATCTGCTTAATGTTCAAGACACAATAAATACTGATGGAACTGGATTTAAATCAATGTTGTATGACTGTCTTGTTCTTAAAAAAAAGTCAATTCATCATATGTGTTACCATAAATGCTATATCGGCTAGTGCTGTTTATTAGTCTAGATTGTTTTGTTGTGAGTTGCCGAGAGTTGGAGATATCTACCATAGAGCCTTCTCTTGAATATAACGCCACAGCTTTGCTGAACTGTAGTTCAGCAAACATAGTTCCTATGTTGAACTGCTCACAAAAAGGTCTGTGGATTATCTTGAGTAGTCAGGTCATAATTCCTGGATAGAGACATTACTATAGAGTTTTTTCAATGTGCTTTCAGCACCACAAGCCGAGTGCCATCTAGTTCCATTATAGTCAAGAGAAGACAGACATCTCTACGGCTCTCCAACACTTTGCAACTCACACTCAAACAATCTAGAATGATTTTGCACTATTGGTAGGGACAAAGAGGAAAAATATGCATTTTGGTTTTAGGGGTTAACCATCACTTTAAGAATTTCCACATAATGGAAACTCGTCCATTTCTATTCTATTTTCCCACCTCGCTGAAAAATCAGGCTAGAATTTTAACACTGAATGGAAATGTAACAATCTCTCGTCAGCAAGTCTGTTTGCTCAGATGTTTTCAGATGCTCGATAAAACCCCCTGTTCACCCACTGCCACTGCTCTTAAATGGGTGTCAAAACAGTTCCATTCTGTTACATTAGTTCAGTGAGTAAAGAAGAAACAACAACTACTTCAGGGTAGCTTCAAACTCGAGACTATTTCTGGACAACTGGACAGCTTTTGCCCAAAGGGTGGAAAATCCTTGAGGTGAATCCCTGATCCTCCTTATCTCCTCTTTTAGCCTCTCCAACCAGGTCTTATCACCTCCTGGACAGTAATTAACAGGAATTACACAGAGCTCCTATCTGCTGAGCCCGCGTCGTTACCGCAAAGAGCCCTTTTCCATTTAGGGCCTGTCTGCTGGGAGATTACCACAGGAGAAGGGCTACTCGATCAGGAGGTGCCACACAACTGTTGTGCTTTTGTGCCAAGCTGGGCCACAGCTTTGGTCATTTTTGCAGATAAAGGCCAAGTTGAGTGGTGGGGCAAAATGCGGTGCTGTCTTGCACTTGCAAATATAAGAACAGCTGCTATTCTGTTTCTCAAAACTTGAACAAAAAATTAATAAGAAAAACGTGTCTTACATAAGTGATAATTAAGACTAACAAACTGCACCCATTACAATTCATATTCTATTTGAAATGCACCTAGCTTCTACTTTAGATATTAAGGAGATATGGGCAGAGTTTGCAAATTCAACTGTACGATCAAAATGATGCCTTTAGGTAAATTGGAGGTTTGTGAGCTGTATAATTTCATGTCTTCCAACTGTACTGCTTGGTTAATAGAAATTGAACACTTAACTGAAAACCAATCATGCACATTTACCCATATAACTTCCACTTATAAACGGAGGAAAAAATGGGATGAAAAGATGGACAATTGTCCACGACACATCTCTTCTGCTCTCTTTCTCCTCTTTCTCTCTCTCTCTCTGAGCCCTGCACACTCTAAATGTTTAACAGGATCCTTGAGAAAAGCCTCTCCACTTCTGTTTCCGTGGCAACTGGCATGCATTGGAATTGATGACATCTCCTGATCGCCCACTTACTTTGCACTAAAAACGCTCTCCCAGTGAACTTCGCCAATGCCATTTCCATCACAGAAACATGACGCCACTTTTCGCACAGTAGAGGGGAGACTGAAAGGAGAAAGAGGCTTTCCATTTCATAAACATGCCAACTATTTTTTATTCTATCTGTAAGCATGGGCAACTTGAGAGAGGACATTAATTCAAAAGAGCACCAATGACCAGTTCTTTAAATAATGTCAAAAGGAAATGGATTTAGGGAATGAGACTGGACAATCGTTCTAACGTTAAAGGATTCAACATGACAAGCCTAACAGGATCTCAATAATTCATGGTCTGCTGAGTATCTGTGGTGAGATTTGTATACCTGACTTACCTATGTGAATCAGGGTTTCAGCATGAATCGCTGTCTATTTAGCTCCACCTTGAAGCTGCAAACTCATCTGAGAAAAAGAGTGAAACTACACCTTATTCGGACCATCTAGTTAAACGTTTTTGTCTAACAGTGTCCCCATACCTCACACTTTCATTCTCTCCCTTAATTAACATAGACGGGCAGCCAGACAGCTCCGGAGGCCAGAACCCATAGCAAGACCGCTCGCTGTCACCTTGTTACCACCGTAATGGGTTCAGACGAGGTCCCCCTGACACAGGAGAGAGGGGAAATGAATTCATGAAGCCTGGCCTTGCGTACTTTCCACTTTGCCTTTGTCTCCTTTTGCCCTTCCTCACTTCCCACATCCCTCCACCTACACAGCCCTGTTCAAACTGTTGGCACTACACAACAGAGAGAACATATTCGACATAATCACGCTGCACGCACCAGCAACCCGATGCACAATTCATTCAGCTTCATTAAAACCACACACGCGCGCACGCCCAGACAGAAAATTAACAAACACATTCCTAGAGTGTCCATTAAAATCTATTCATTAACTCTGAGCCACATTTCATCCGCTGTTGGTTTTGTTTGTAAGTGTTTACAACTCAACAATAAAAATGCAAATACTCAAAAAGCGTTTGCTGAAGTCAACAGCGCAGACGCGTCTATGATCGCTTGTTTAAACATTCGCTCAAGTGCTACTACCTCCGACAGCCAAAGGACTGTGGAGGCAGGCCGCTCTGTCAAAGAGCTGGATGTCATGCATGTGAGCAAGAGGCAAGACACTGTGCTGTCAACGCAATTAGGCTGCTCAGGCACACACTGACTCCATTCTGTAGGCCTGAAAGAGGTCAAGGAACACAGAAAACAGAGCCATTTCCTCAGCTAGCACACACTGAAAGGCAAGAATGTCCTTTATGCTTATGTCATTAAGGGTGAATGTGCATTCAAAACCTCTGGGAAAAAATGTCCACACACTGACCAATTAGGAAGGAGCACCATGTGTGAAAAGCAAAAAAGATAATTGTCATGTCATACTTTAAGCTAGCAATGACATAAATCGCTCAAGGTCATTGCTAGAGCATTCGTCTTGTCAAAATTAGCTTTAATTCAAGCCAACTACTCCCCTCCTTGTCTGAAAAGAAGCTATGAATGCCCACTAGGGTGTGATCACTGAGCAAACGTACTCTGATCAATTGTACACCATCAGCATGGATGTTTGACTGGATAATAGCGCCTCACTGTTTAATGTGCGTGTGTTCACAGATCAACGTACCATTCTACAGAGGTGTGTGTAGCTTGAACAGTAATCTTAATTCAATTTACTTACTTTTAGAATAAAGGAATAGTTGACTTAATGGGCTTTATTTTGGAAAGTATATAGTGTGTTTTAGCATGCTTCAATATTTGGGTTGCAGCACAAAGTGTAGTGGTCGCTTGATCTCCTGTTCTCATGGGTGAACAGCGTTTAGGGTCACTTAACAAACATGCCTGGAGGAGGCTGAGATGCAGCGACCTCGAGATGTTGTTCTAGATGGGTGCCTGGATTCATCATTAGTCACCCTGAAGCACACTTTGAAAGGGTTAAATGCTCTGACGCAGCAACAACTGCAGAGGTAGCTCACACGCTAAAAAAAAAAAAAAAAAAAAAAAAATTAGGTCAGTTAAATCACTCAATTATAGATGTTGACATTGCATGCGCATTGTATAGCTCTAATGCCGGGATCACAATTCCATGATATGAAATGTTTCCTAATCCTTCCTCCTCCCCTCCGCACTGGAGATCAAAAGAAACGCTGGAATTGCTTCCCATGGCACATTTGAAATGGTTTTCTGACAGTGTAATACCAAAGTCATTTACCCGGCTGCATTTGGCTTTTGCTATGAATTGCAAAGATGTAGTTTTCTTATTTTGTTTGATGTGCCTGAGCCATGCAGAGAGAGTCATTTCAATTTTGTCATGTGGCTCAAATGGAATACTGACACATGCCTTTGACTTCAATTAATAATCTTGAGTCATGTTACTGAAAACTTGTATTTTGCCTGTATGTAGCAGCTATAATTCATGAAAGAAATAGTTCTGATTTACTGAAGTGGTGTTGTATGAGGTACCTATCCATAGTCAGTGCATAACATACAGCAGATATCAGCTGCCACACGCCAAGTTTGGAGAAGCAGGCTGGACTCCAACACGAAAGCTAAGCAATGTACTGCTGGGGATGGGGGTCAGCAATAAATGTATTTTAGCCACCTAAAAAAAAATCCTCACTTTAAGTGTTCGCTGTGTTGAGGGTATCTGCACCACCACCTTCTGCTAGACAGCCCTTTCCAGCGGGGTAGCCATTAACAGCTTCAGTTTCTCATCTACGCTGTCGTCAAAGCCACCAGACTCCATTGACAAAAACAGTCATTTCAGCTCACTGAACATGGGAGCTGCTCGTCGACTGCTGCTTCAATCAGTTAGCTGTTTTGTGTTATTGTGTGACTTTGGTGAATCTGAACTATCCCTTTGAAACCCCAAAGTCACACTAACACAAACAAAATAACTGTTTGTGGCAGCAGTACACCAGCAGCTCCTTTGTTTACCAATGTTAAATCACTGTTTTTCTCAACGGAGTCTGGCTTTGAGGAGAGAAATATAACAGCTTTATTCTCCTGCTGGAAATGACTGTCTGACATTAAGGTAAAGCAGTAAATATTCTACATATAACTTATACTTAAAAACTGATGTTTATTTTTTAGGTGGGGCTTTTTTTTTAGGCAGCTTACATGTGTTTTGCTGCTGACAGTTCCACAGCAGTACATTGCTTAGCTTTCATGCTGGGGGCATACTGACTGACATCTACTGTATGTAATATACTGTCTGTGCCCCATACAACCCCGCTTCAAAAATTCTGAACCATCCCTTTAACTCTTTATGCTACAGGCTACATGAGTGTGCTTTGGTGAGAATATATATATATATATATATATACATATATATATATATATATATATATCCTCATTGTACT
>JAPZEB010000017.1:12421113-12435683 GCA_029783705.1 Chaetodon striatus
ATGCCAATCATTGAAATATACACATTTATACATGTGTATATATATATCATTCAATATATGTTTTAAATCGTAAGTTTGTTCTGTCAATATCTTTGTCGCCCTTGGAATTAATATTAGTTAAATGCTTTACAAAAGAGGCGACAGCTGACATTAGTTGTCGCTGTAAGTAGTTATTGAGGGGGTAAAACAAGGCTGCAATGTGAGACTCATGTTCTTTATCTGATAATAATGTACACCCAATCAGAACAGATTCACTTTGACAAAAAACTGATTGGAAACAAACTTTATCCAATATAAAATTAGACTAGTCTAAAGTTTATTAGGTTTTCAGTCAATATTTGATCAGATTTTGCCAGCAGCTAACAGTATTCCAAAGGGATACACTTTCTCATTACAGCCCTCAGTGTGACTGTATAATTCTTCTTCTTATTTGGCTATAATTCATCATCTTGCTACAGGCGAAAGTGCCATCTCTGCTATGGCCTTGACAAAATGTCCATGTAGGCTACAAGGGCACTTCCATTGGCATTTCAGTCACGACAAAGATGCTTCACATAGATTCCACAAAGCTGCATCAGAAAACCTTTGAGGGGAAACCCTGAAAAGCCACAATAACCCTTGAGACACTCACAGTGGCATGCAAAACTGGCCAGAAGCCAAAGACGGCGACATTGCCGTGTTCTCCTCGTCAAAGGCCTATTGTGATCAGCCCTTGCTTTCTGCAACCAATGCCACCTCAGAAAAGCTAAACGCCACCACACAAAAATCTTATCTTTTTAATTAGTTTTCCATGTTGGGCGCAAGTCTGCAACATTTGCACAAAAGCTGTGGTGTCTTTCTTTGGTTTCAACACAGAGGAAATGACTGAATCACCATTTCTGCTCGGTATTCCTCCAGTTTACAGTGATATCCTGGACTTTCAGCCATTGAAGCAAGTGCTCATCACTGAAAAGGTTAACAACATGCTCTTGCAGTGTAGGGTCATGCATTTTGCGTGGATGCAGACTATACTGATGAGCAAGTACAGTAAGTCACGTTCTATTGGGTACACTGATCATACACTTTGGCTGCATAGTGCATGTGCCAAGAGCAAAAAATTGTGGATTATGGGATTAAATATATTAAAGAATCGCACATAAAAACATGACACAGTGCTTCGCTATAAGCTTGTGTGCAGCCGTTAAGAGGAAAATGGCTCCAGAAGTAAGGTTTCACAAAGCCGCTTCAAAGGACACTGATCTCACAGGGCTTTTTTTCTTCCACCAAATTTAGTAATATGAGTCTTCTTTCATGGGCAATGGAAAAGTATAGGATGTAAAGGTATAGATTTCTTTGGTAACAATATAATTGAAATACAAGTATATATGCATCATAGAACTATTAAACCGTAATTGTAGGTAAAGCAAAACCCTTTGCAAATAATATGCGAAGTTGCAGCTGCTCAGTGATTGTCAATGTACAGAGCTAGTGCAAAAAAATAGATGCAAAAAGTTGCAATGGCATTGTAACAATTCATTACGATACTGTACACTGTAGCATTTTACATAATACTGGTTATGCAAGAAGAAAAAGTCATGCTACGTGATCTTTATTCTGTAATAAACAGTAAAATATATTTCTCCAAAGGATGGCCCAGTGTCTTATTATGATTTGAACAAAAAAAGAAACGACCTTTAATCATGCCGATAGTTCAATAAAGGCCTGCAACTAATAAGCATTTTCATTATGATTTGAATGTGAATGTGTAGATTACTATTGAAACTTATCAAACGATAAATGTTACAAATGTTAAATGTTACAAAACAATGGAAAATGCCTGTTACATTTTGCTAAAGCCAGACGTGACATCTTCAAATGTCTTGTTTTTCTGACCAACAGCCCAAAACCCAAAGAAATTCTGTCTAGAACAACAAAAGGCAAACAAAGCAGCACATCCTCACAACAGATAAGCTGGAACACGGGAATGTTCTGCATTCTTTCTGAAAAATGACCTAAACAATTAATACAATAGCTGATATTTAATTTTTGGTCAACTGACTAATTGTTTCAGCTCTATTTCAATATCACTTAATAGCAGATGTGGAGTATGTAGGAGGTTGGTGGGATGAGTGATATTTTTTTGAAAATGGTGCCAAATTGTCATCAGAGAAGTCGCAGCCCAGTCGCCAGAAGAAAATGTTGGCATTCTGTCCTTATCTTACCTGTATTATTCTACCTTACAATGGCTATTTTTATATGAATAATATCAAAGTTTACAGAGAGATGTAGTGTACGAGCCTATCTGTCAGGGAACGGGGTAGGATGACTGTTTGGGATAAACAAACAACAAAACCGGTTACGATTTAGCGAGTCAATGCTGTGTTTCCAGTGGCTTTTTAACGTGGGTGTTTTGTTGTAACCGCCCACTGCTTTTATCAGCGGGGATAGTGGCACAAAAACAATTGTCTTTTTTTTCACAGGGACATTGCTGCATTTCCTGCCAGGGTAATGGCACGAAATGCTGTTGTAGACATCGCCTCACCTCCTGCTGGCATAATGTAATGAAAAGCAGCTGTTTTTTGAGACGTCACCACTTTCCCAACAGAGACTGTGCAAAAAAAAATGAGGTATTTTAAGCCAAAATATAACCTTTTCCTAACCATAGCCAAGTGTTTTTTGTGCCTACACATAACTTAACCACAGCTTTGTTTAGAAAAAAAAAAGTTTCACGTATCTGCTACATAAGAACATGCAAACATAATGTATCCATGGTTTGCAACAATGAACAATACCAACATTTTTTGTGACAATTAGGTCTTAAGTCAAAATACTTGTGGTTACTTTGGGGAAGTTTTAGGGAATCTTACAGTCATTGTAATAAGCAGTATTCTGTGGAGGTGTGTCTGCCATCCAAACTCTTAGTAGTCTTTTGGTGGGAATGTCCACAATCCAAAGACAGACAGTAATACTTAGCGGAGGTGGCATCCTGTGGATCTGGGGGGATCTTTGACATGCTGCACAACTAGCTTCTCAAAGACCTTCATAAGGGTGAATGCCACAGTTGGGTAATTGTCATAGCACAACACTGCACACTTCTCAGGTAGAAGGAGATTGGTTGGTGTTTTGTTGCTGGTACGACGCTGCTGAGAAAGTATTGTGTCGTATATGTCGGTTGAGACATCAGCTAAATGTCTGGCTCATGTTCTTAGTACAGGGCAAAGCTTCACATACCTCCTCAGCGGGGTCTTTCTCACGTCTGCTGTATATGCAAGTGCCAGGTCCTCTGAGGAAAGGGCTTTAATGGCTGGCTCTGCTGAAGAGATCAAAGCGAGCATAAAAGGTGTTGAGCTCATCTGGCAGCCACGCACGTATTGATGCGGGTATGCTTGCTTTTGTAATACATGATTGCCCGCCGCATGTCTATACGGTTGTTATTTGCATTGAGGGGCCTTTCAAGGCTGCACTTAATGCTTTCGCTTTGTGTCCATGATGGCTGCTTTCATTCTAGCGCCTGTGATGTTATACACTTTCACCAACTCTACTGAGAGCGGCTTTTTTTTTTGGCTCTGGATAAGGCCCTCACCCCAGTGACTTTATTGTCGTTGTCATCACAGCATGACCAGCTGATTTATGATGAAACTGTTGATGCATATTCCCCTTTGTTGGTATGGTTCTCTTGGTTGCTATGTGTCACTACCTCCGCTCAAGCTGGAGCGCTGCTACAGTTCCATCAGTTTGTATTTTAAAAACTGATTTTAATAATGACTTGGGTCTCTTAATCAGCTGGGAGTCAGCTGGCAGGAAAAGAAAGGGAGAGCAGTCTGATTGTTCAAGTTGGAGGCGGAGTGAGCTTGTAGCCACCAGCAATGTTTGAATAAACACTGCCATGATTCCATTGTGCTCCTTAACTGCTAGATTTCTGTTGTGTTTCCCCAGATAAATGTTGCGGTTAAGTTTGACTATGAGCTTTATCTGCAATTCCCTGCTGATGCTGATGGACTGCACTTAAGAAGATGGCCACCTCTTTGAAGAAACTAGCTACTCAAGGGCTTATCAAGGTCAAACACTCAATTTGTTATCAGTGATCACAAAAAGGGTGTCAATGTATTATTGTCGCTATCATCTTACTTCTTGGCACATGGTTATTAGCTAGTGAGAAGTGAAAGATTCAGTGCAGCTGTCTAACTGTCAGAGATATGATCAGGAACACAATAGAGCAGGGAAAAAAAAGCAAGAAGAGTTATCCCCCTTCAACAAATGAATGGATACTAGATGTCCAAAAAAATATGAAATCTCAGGAAAAATAGACCTCCCTTAAAAAATTGCACAATGAAAGCTTATCCTGTCAAGCATCTCATAGCGTGCCATTCTTTAAAGAAAAGCTCATCCAAAAGGTGCTGTCACCTGCCTCTCATTCTTTGATTGTTTTTTCCTCAAGCATCCACTCTCTCCCCTCCCTGACAGTGTTTCCTTCTCAGCGGATTCATCCAAAATTCAATTACTTTCAAGGAGGGTTCGGCAAGAGAAATGGGGCACTCTCAACACTCTCGGGGCTCCGAGTTGGCCCTGAGGAATGCATCTCCCTCTCACATTCACACACAAACAATTCCAGCAATCGACGACTGAGGCTTTACTGCTTTACTACAGCTCGCCAGGTGGATATTGAGATGATGATTTATACGGATCCCTCGATTAGAGTCTCTCTTACTCTGTCACACATTTTCTCAGGCTGTTCACGCTGAAGGCCCTCATGCTCAATTCTGAACCGCTGCTCATATCTGATGTTTCTGGATGACTGTTCATATCTTTGGAGGATGTTCCCCATATCAGATACCAACAGGAACTGACAGCAAGAGGCAATAATAGACATCCATATTTGTGCCTGCACTTCTCCTGCTTGTTTGGAAAACATTTCAGTTTTGTGCCTTGGAATTTTGATTGAATTGAGGTGTTAAACTTTGACATTTTACTTCTTCTTTGCTTGTTCCAAGTCTACTCATCCTGCATGCAAACACTTGCTGAGCCACAAAGTCATGGGTGTCACAATTACAAAATTATTTATTATTTTCTTGGCAACACTGACTAGTACTTGTCCTTAGTGGAGTGTCAGAGAGACTTTCATGATTTGCCTCTTTTTTTTTTTTTTATGTATTCCGTCTTTTTTTTTTTCCAAAAAAGATGCCTTGTGTGTTATCAAGGTATTACTGTATACAGGGGCATTTATAAATGCTGAAGGTAGCTGCACGGGGAGCTGGGCAGAGAGAGATGGAGACTGCAAGTGTAGGATAAAGTTACAGGATTAGTGAGATGGACAAATGCCTTGGCCTTTGTTTGGGAGTTGTCTAACATATGGACTTCTTCCAACTGCAAAAGCAGTTTATTAGCCAACTGATTTTTTTTTTTGGTCAGCCCACTGACTTTTCAGTATCTGCCCCGGCAACAAGTGTCATCAGGTCTTCCAGTACGTAGAGCGCTTATTTCCTATCTGTTCATTATTTTGTGGGCCATGAGTATTTAAACCTAGCAAGACTTATGGCATATCAGAAACACAGAATTGTAGGTTGGACAATGACATATGAACTACAATAACTCCTATCACCAGTAGCTCAGCTTTTAGGTATTTTTTTTTTGCCCCCATATACTATCATATACCGTATACTGCGGTGAGATGTCAGGAAGACATTAGAATGTATCTACTGCTAGCTCAACTCGCACCACTGAGCTAGCAAACCTTACAGCTCTGCCGAAAAGGTTACCATAAATGATTGCATCTTGCACTGACACAAGCATGAGCCTCTGGTCAGTGAGTACTTGCACGCTACCTTCTGCACAGTGATGCTGGTGGTGGGTGTTGTTCGGTAGAAAGAAAATAGTTCCTCCATGTAAGTGCTCACAATAAGGTCATGGATTATCTTGAGTAACCGGGGTTTTAATGTCAGGAAAAACACTGTTGAGTTTTTCAAATGTTTGAGAGAAGGCAGATATCTTTAACACTCAGTCTAAATTATTTTGATGTGAGCTGGTGATGAACAGCAATACAGGTAAGAGGAAAAAAAATGTAGTTTTGATTATTGGGTGAACTGCCCCTTTTAAAGATAAGTCGCATCATGGGTCACATGCCTCAAATCACATACCCAGGACTGAAAAAATTAATTAAAACTGCGACGCTTCAGTTGCAGCATGAACTTACACCCTCTCCATCTCTGTCATTACCCCCACCCTCAACAACCTCTCCCCATGTCACCCTTCTGCCCCCTTCCTCCTACCTCCAGTTGGAAAATTGATATGTACTCTGCTTGGTGAGTTATTAACATTTCTATTTGTGAGGAACACTTTTCCAGCCCTTACACCCTTGGCTGACGCACACACACACCCACACGAGTCTGTGCTCTCCTCACTGAATTATTCCATTTTGGATTATCTAATAACCCTGCAACCACAAGCCTCCATGTTCTTGACATGCACGCATGAGAGAAAGAGAGAGAAGAGGTCGCTTCTCGGATGCAATCAACATCTCTAGGCATGTTTAACACCCCGAATGTCTTAGAATAAATGTTTCTTCTGCGTAAGTGCAAAAATATGCACTCTGTCCACTTCCTCCCTAGCAACAGCGAGAATAAAAACAGAACAAAGCATGAAGAGTTCAATCGACAGAAGAATGAGGAATAATGAAAGACACACACCGTGTGTAGCAACGTTATGCAATCATGTTTTTTCATCAGTGGCTAATTTGTCCCTGCGTGGTGAGGATAAAACAGAAGACATGTCATTTCAGAATCTGTCTCAGGAACAGAATTTTAGATTTTGTAGATACTTGAGATGCCGAGCAGTGACATTAAAACCACAGGCTAGGACATTACTTTAAAATATGATGTTCTTAATATGTTGGCACAGCTGTCCATTTCCAGGGTGATGCAAAATTGTTACTTAACAGGGCTGAAGCAGGATTATATAAAAAACAAGAAAAGTACTGTACTGCATTTGTTTCACATTATATTCATATGCCTGTTCAGATATATTCCCCACATCATGGTCTAACACTGCAATACAGTTTCTTTACAACATGAGTAGTTCACCACAAGTTGTACGGTTCTAGTTATGACTTCTAAAGTTGTAAATGAGTTAACAAGGAAAATGTCGAAAACACTGAAATAATTTCACCAAGTTTTATACTGAAAAGCAAACAATAAATATTAGCAGCACTAGGCAATTTTTGTTTGCATAAATATCACAATAATAACTGGGAGTGTAATACATCAGTGTAGATCAATATATCGATTCAATGATCTATAATCCAATATCATAAACACAAAGTAAAAAACGTGGTGCATACTATCATCTTTAAGATATGCCTTTACTTTGAAATTCCCATGGTGCATATGTGCCGCCATTTCCGTCCAAGCACACCTCCCTCCTAAACATTCAAAAAGTGCTCGCAAACGAGAACCACGTAGATAATGGAAAGCAGCCAAGAAAAAGACAATGAGGATATTTAGTGGTATTGTCTCAGATCGATTGCAGGCCCCTGATTCGAATCAAATTTAAGACTTTGTGATATCAGAAAATGTTGTATTGTTGTCAAAAGAATTTAGGTAATATCCTATCGTGGTGAAACTTGTGATTTACACCTGTAAATGTTGCAAACTTTGGTTGACTCGACAGTATTCACCTTGAGTTTTTCAAAGTACGGCAAATATGGTTTGTTTTAGATTCACTACCAGTACCAGTAGACATTTTTTCTAAGATAGCCTAAGTGTTGTCAAGTGTTTTCAGCTACAGTAAACTAGCTATTATTTGGCCAGCTCATCTACAGCATCTCATTACCTGAAAAAAAAAAGAACCCTTGTGCCTCTGGGTTACACTTGCTGTTTACAATTACCTAACATTTACTAACTCTTTTATGAATACATCTACAATAGGAATGGGGACCTCAACAAATCACTAAATAACCAACAGCTTTCTGAGATATTTATTGGCCTTTTATTTAACTTCAACAGTTGAAAATGAGAAGAAGTGACAGGTACTGCTCTCTGTGGGTGAAATATGGTGGATACAGTATGTACTGTACAATTTATATGTCTTATTTTTGGTCTTGGGAGCTGTTAGCCATCAGTCAGCTTGGAAAAATCCTCTTTAAATGAATTCCAAGGACACACAAATGTGCACACACAGGCCCCTGCACACACACATACAAACTGTCTTTGCAGTCACGTCCAATTCTTAGTCCGATTACCTGAGCTGCCTGCTAACTAGATTCTTTATCCTGCCTGGCTGTCAGGGAAATAAGGATGACATTAAATGAACGGAGCTCTCTCTTTGGATATTCCAGGCCAGGGCTGAGAGGACCAAGGGAGAGCCTGCTGGAATCACTGAGAGGAAGAGGTGAAAGGGGAGGAGAGGATGAATGAACGCTAAAAAAGGGTGAGAATAGAGGATGAGGAGAAGGCAACCGTGAGAGGCAGTATCATGAGATGCCAAGCAGCAGAGCATTGAAACACACTTAGAAGCAAATAAGTGGGGATTATTCTGGGGAATGTAGAGTCTTGTGCAAACTATCCATATTTTGACATCATAGTGATTACCATCTGAGTTTTATTGAGTTGACTGTCTGTATCACTGTCTATAATAAAATGTGTTGATGGAATTTAAAAGATTAAAACAACTTGTAGTGTCTACACAGCAAATTTTCCAGTGTTAATAGATGTTGATTTTTCAAAACACAGACAATTATTGGGGTTGTCAAAGAGTAGTTTGTTCCCTCGCAGCTGCTACAGGCACTAAAGCTGCTATTCAAACTGTCTGAAAGTTTTAAATTAACTCTGATGTATATGGATTTATAGCAAAATAGCACAGTGGTGATTCACACGCTGCTAAATTAACACTGACTATTCTGCACTATTGCTGCATCGCAGATCATTTAGCACTCTTTGAAAGGATGCTTTCAGCCTCAAAACACTTTTTTTATAAACATGTTACAGGCAATCAATTTCTCAGATCACATAGCACATCAGCACTGAGATTCTGTCACATTTTCTTGAAGCCCCAACGCTCCCTTTATACTATCAGAACAGCCACTGTACATTTATGTTGAGGTAAAAGGATATATTGAGCTCATCCAACAGCTAGTGCTTTAATGTTGCAGCAGCTAGATCTTGGAGCACTTTCTCAAAGTTACTTTCGTCTGTTAAACTCAAGCGCATGTCTTTTTCCCCCCCGGGCTTGATCTGTACTGCAGGTGTCAATCAAACTCTCAAACACGGTCAGAGTTCAAGGTCTGAAACAGGCTTCACTTCAAGAGGAAGCATGCTACAGTAGCTGCTGAATGACATTCATGCTGCAGGGTTATCTGGAGTCTAACATTAGCGAAATCTAACTATAGCAGCTGTAGGTGTACTTCAGAGAAACATCCGCAATGCTAAATAAAATGAAAATTCATCAAGCTGAGGTAGAGGCTTCCAATAGCAGCGATGAGATATTCACGGGCTGAAGCGTTTCTCTCTTTATCTCTCTCACACACAACCTCTAGCACACATTTTTACTCAACACCTAAATTTAAATCTGTGACACGGAGACTGATCTGCTGCTGAACCGACGAGTCCCGAGCTAACTCTACAGTATGCTAATGCTATTCATTGGAGAGCATCAAAGTCTGAGTTCTTCAAGGAGCACTGACTTTAAGAAAGTAAAAGAACACTGCATATTTTACAGTATTACAGCAGGAAAAGATTCCATCGGAAATGTCTTTTTTTGGTTTGGCCTTTAAAAGAAGCAGAAAAATCTAGATCCTCTTGTACTACTGAGCAGTTTTTTTTATAGATTACATGGAAACATAATAACAGACCAATACATTTTCAAACACAAGGGGAGACCATTTGTTCACCTGGTGAGGTATGCACGCCATGTAGGTTGAGTTTGATTCCTAGCAAATTCGTTGTGTCCTCCCCTTTCTCTCCCTCCTTTCCTGTCACTCTCTGGCTGTTCTCTCATCAAGGCAATAAAAGCCCCCAAAAAAATCTAACACAAATGTTCTTAAATGACAAAAATGCTCTGGCAGTTTTTGTCGTTTGCCAAATCACTTCCACTGTCTTGTCTAAGCAGCAGAACCATGGGCTGATTTAAGGGGAAATGAAAGAGGATTGTCAGATTATTAACACAAGTTAATAAACGCCTGCCCTACAGCAACTATAATCATTAAGGCTGCTAAACATTTATCTTGCTGATTTTTCTTTTTTTAATAAAATCAACAACTAGGAAGAATCAACTTGAGCCAAAAACAGAGCAAATGTTCAATCCAGCCAAAAGCAACAAAACAAACAAAGCCTTTGAGAGAATAATCAAAGTCTTTCTTCCAACAGACAATGTGCTTGAAATTGTACAAACAATTTATCTGACTCTGTTTGCTCAGGTTGTGCACTGCTTGAATGTACTTCAGCTTTCATCATTGATGAATGCACAATGGTAAGGATAATGATGGATGTGCTGCATTTGGCTTTTGAATTATTTGATTGAAATATGTAATACATTGTGTTACGGCAGGCAGTCTGGTATCATGATGAACTTTAAATCAAAGCATGCATCTCCTCATGCAACAGAGAGCATAACTGTTTAAATGTCATGTATGTTCAAGAGACCATTGCAAAAGTAGACACACACAAACCTGTCAATGTGAAAGCTATTCGTCTTCACTACACACCTTTCCTGTGAAAATGTCCCTCACATGTCTAAACCAAACAGCCCTGCAAGCAAAAATAAACTTAAGTGCTAAGGTGAGCAGACATGCTATAGTTACCACTGAGAGCTTAACGGTGCAATGCAAATAAGCTTTCACACAATAACAGACGACCCACATCTCCATGCTAGGCAGCCGAGATTCAATATCGGAGGACAAGGAGTGCTGCGTCCCCAGGCCCTTCTTGTAAAGTGGCCCATAAATCAAGAACCCTGTTGAGAGGCGGTCTCTGTGGGTCTAGTCCAGCAGGGGGGAAACAGAGCTGTGTTATGGCTGGGAAAAAGGCACACCAGTAACCCCCTCAGTAATAACGCAAAGGATGTTTTAGTAGCATAAAATTATGACCATCATTAGCCAAACTGGGGATTGGATTATTACTGGAACTGCTATATTTGAATATATAGATGACGCTGTGGCTCAGGGTGTTAAGCCATGCATGTCACTGAACTGGGTCAAACTGTGTATGTATTTATTAATACTGGTTTTATATTTCAGAGCTCACATAATACAGTAAGGAAGCCAGAAATAGGGAACAATAAAAAAAATTAAATAAGAGTTAGTTATGTGGCCTGGATTTTCAGTGCTTGAAAACACATTGCCGTCTCATTCATTTCAATGAGCTTCTCCCCAGAATTTCACCAAAATACCCAGCTCAACTATGGCACTGGATCATCATCACAGCATAACACAGCATGAGCCGATCAAATTAGAAACTCAAATGGGGTAAATGTATTGTTTTGTCACAAAAAACAGTCATAGAGGATAAAAGTTTGACTAAATCATCATGTAGTGTCATATGGCATCACGCTAATTGCCACATCAAGCAAAAGTTCATGAACTGCATTGTGGGACATGATACAGGGCACAAATCGTACATTTAAAGTGTAACTTTGGTATTTTCCAACCTGGACCCAATTTCCCATGTTTCTGTGTCAAAGTGACTGATGGGAACAACAATTTTTTAAATTGGTCCACTACTGCGTGAGACCACTGCAGCCAGCAGCAGCGAAACCGGCTGCAATGTAATCCCTGCAGGCAACTAAGCACCATTCATTTTCCTCCATTAAATGTATTGTTTTTTGCTACTGACAGGCTCAGATTATTACTGTAAGTGTGTGACAACTTTTGGAAAGGATCCCTACAGAAGTCGACCAACTGTTAAAGAGGAAGATTCTTTTTGTTTATTCACACACACACACACGCCTGGAATTGCCATTGCCAAACACACCAGACCCAATGTAAATAAAGAGTAAATATATTGTGTATAGAGCCAGCATAGTTTCACATCTAATTGGGTGAATTAAGGGTTTATTATAATCACTCCAGAGCTGGTTATTGTTGGAACAGTGGAGAGACAAAGCAAATCAGCTTTTGGGAGTTTTACTTTGCTTCTGACGACTATAATAAAGTGTGTTTTACAATGGTAAAAGTACTGTGGATTTAAATACTTTGTTGGCCCTGGCAATGGTGATTTCAGGGCTGTTTCTGGTCAAACAAAAGGTATCTTACTCTAACAAAGAGGTTGATCTCTGTAGGGATCCTTTTCATAATGTTTTCAGGCACCAAAAATAATAATCTGAATCTGTCAGAGGCAAAAGCAAGCACTTGGACGTGGACAAAAACTGTTAGTGCCCAATTGCCCACAGGAATTACACTGCAGCATGTTTCTCTGCTGCTGACTGCGGCGGTCTCACTCAATACTGGACCAGTTTCAAAAACTGCTGTTCCTATTGGTCACTTGGAAACAAACACATGGAAAAAAAAGTGAGGGAAAATACTTAAGTTACCCTTTAAATACAATGGTGCAAGATAAATCTAGTTGCAAACTGGAAGTCATTTTGGACACAGCTTATTTCTAAATCGCTTTGATGTACATCATTGTACCCATGCTGTACTGTAGGCAGGTTGAAATATTATGCATGGTATTACCTGTAAATATTATGTTGCCCCAGGTCTCATGTGTAGTGGCTAATGACAAATGACAAACGGCTAATGAAGCGCTCCTTGATTTCACTCACTATTAATCCCCTGACATAGCTGTTCTATTTAGGTCCTGTCTGGCTCAGAGAGGAGGTTTCCTACAGAAGGTACCCATGTACACACTATATGCAAATAGTCTGTCCTAATGGACATGTACAAAGCTTCCACTCAAGTAGATGCTGCATGTTATGGTATGAGCATTTTCTTTCACTGAATACTTAAAAGCCTTTGCAGAAGTGTGTCTGTAAAAGGCTCTGCTGAATACCCTGAATATCTCGCCATCAGCCACTTAGAGCACAGGTCAAATGTGCATATAGACTGGTAGTTAGATAATGTTTTGATAATCTTAGAGAGATGTGTCTCCTCTGTTATGCCTTTAGCCTGCTAATGCATTAGCTTGCACAGTGTCCAACTGGCATTTTGCGCAAGTTTTTTATATCCACACCAACGTATGGGATGTCACAACAAAGCCTTCATGAATGAGTAAGCACAGATCCGACGAAGAGAGGAGGGGAAATGGGAGGAAAAATTGCTCATTTTGCTTCCCCTGGCATGCAATTTCCATCCTCTATCCACATCTCTCTAAAAGCTATCTAAAACACATCAACTTCATCTTTCCAGGCTGGATGGGCCTCTGAGGATCACCTCCAGACATGGCATGGTGACAGTGGGTCTGAAAAGAAAGGATGAAAATGATAATTCCGCCCTCTCGCTTATAGCAATGGGCTTCTCATTCCACTGCTGATTAAAAAGGAGGAAAAAAACATTCATTTTAAACGTCACTTGCCCCTAGCCAAGAAAAATACTGTATATTGAGGTAATTGATCATGCCTCAGATGGCCGTTTCATCAGAGGAAGTGCAACACGAGTACTTCATTGCCTCTTTCTTCATTTTAGCCGTGTTACAATTGACCAGCACCACATTTAAGCTCCGGGGCATGCTACACTGTGGCTGACCCGGACTCCTTTTATTTTCTGCTGTAACAAATGGGAAAATAAAGCGCTTTTAAATTGCATTTGACTCTGCTCAACTTTACGCTTTGATCCCCCCGAAGACACACACACAGACACAGAATAGCTCGCATATGACTTTTTCAAGAGCAATGTAAAGAGACAGTTGGAAATGATGCCATTACCATGCTTTTATTGTGGTATTAAGTGTTGCTCTCTTTGTGTAGGAATGCCATTACATGCAGACAGTAAATAAAGCTAGCATAGCAGCGGCAGATGCTCTGTTTACTTCCATACAGGATGGCATTCAGATCAAGGTCTCAAAAATAAGAGGCCCAGGGAAATGATTTGAGGGAAGACCATTCTTTTTGATACCTCTCGACTGAATAACAGCGGGGAGGGACACATGGAGAGTGCTGAAGGGCCACAAAGTGAATGGGGGCCCAATTTTGAAGGCCATTTATTTTTCCATACAGCCTAGTGTCCCATCAGCGAGTGATCACAGTAGCAATGTTCTTTGAAAGGGACACAAGGGAAGGGTTTCGTATTTCTGCAGGAAAGAGATCAGAGGACAAAGCAATTTTTTTTTTTGTGTTGAACTCCTAATCTGTCTCGACAAAGCTACACTGTGGTTACATAATTGTAAATAATGGCATCTTATACTTGTTTACAAATTTTGTGGTACCCAATTCTTTAAAAAATGGAGATCAGAATGTACATCAATAGCATAACTCAGGGATAACCAACATTGATAAACTTCTATCATGGTTAGGGATGGGTACCATTCACATTTCAACTGATACCAGTACCAGTTATGGTACCTGGACTTTGGTACCAGTGCCCAATAGTAAATTTTTTTTTTTTTTTTAAAGATTATTTTTTCGGGCATTTTTTGCCTTTAATGGACAGGACAGACAAGCTTGAAGGGGGG
>JAPZEB010000017.1:12440106-12455660 GCA_029783705.1 Chaetodon striatus
TAACGTTAAAAAAAAACAAAGGAATCCCAGCTGTGAAATAGTCCACTTCTCCAAAAAAACGCAGCGTCTATCCCAAAATTACATATTGCCAGGCTTGACTGGCGCAAATCGGAGCACAAAAACACCTGCAGCCGGTCACTTTGAAACAGCAGGAGAGAAGAAAATGAAGAAAATCATGACAGTGATTAGGGGAATGCTCGACAGAATCAATGAAGGGCAATATCAGAGGAGGCAATTAGTCTGATTATCCTGTTAAATCAGTTGCTCAGCGGCTCACAGCCACACAGCCCCGGCAGGTGAGCACCGCTTTAAGCAGGACTACACGAGCGCAAATTTCCAAAGTGATGTGCAGAAAAAGACACATCGGATGCCGTCTCTCTCTCTCTCCCTCGTTCTCAGCGTGCCGCTGTGTCAACGCGAGATGCGTCAAGTGCGCACAAGCTCACCAAGACAGCACAGGACAAGAGGGGACTCACCACCAAAATAAAAGCACCCAATCTGTCATCAAATCATAATGCGTCTGTATTAACAGGCACCCTTAATGATAACTACAGTATGCTGGTGTATTTTTATTAAATCTATTCGTATCTCTCAGGTTCCATTTTAAGGGATTCATCTTTGGTAGTTATGGCTGTTCTCAATACAGCTGTTTTCCTGGACGGATTTTGTTTTGAAGAAAACATCCGAGGAGTTGTTTCCTTATTCGGTCTGTCTTGACACTGGTACCAATATGAACGCTCCGACCAGACCTGCGTTCCTCTGGAGTCTTCACCCTCTACATAGCGCACTGACTGATACCTTCCTACAGACGCACTTGAGGAAAAAACCTCCTCCTTGAGTGTGTTTCGAGAGTAAATTCGCAGTGCTGGATTTACTGTGTCTGGTTGTGCTGAGGATAGAGTGCTGGACAGAGCGCACAGGCAGGCAGGCAATGCTTTGCAGCACAAGTTTCAGGATAGACGCACTGCCGCCCAATGGAAATAACAGAAAAGGTCTGAGATGCACTGTAAAAAATACTCTGTAACTTGGAAAGTCGTTTTAGTCAATTTGCTGATAAACCAACAGACTTTTTTTGTTTGTTTGTTTTGTATTCTGGTGATAATAACATAATATAAAAAGCCTAATTACGCAATTCTATTGTGATCATGAGACAACAATAACATATTTCTCCTATTTCTCCACACCCTCGGAATAATAGACCTTAACTTGACAGCTATTGGAACCTTATTATGCAATCATAAGCAATCTAGGCACCTTATATCCAGACTCCTAAATTATTAATAATCATCAAACATAAATAATCACAAGTTTGCATCTTTGGCATTCAGACAAAAGTTTGTCAGTCGACCTCATTCTTCCTCATCTCAACATACTGATGTTTCTTGCTGAAACTAAAGTGGAAGTCCGACGATCAATTACTTCACCCAGTTTGCAAATTCTGGTTGACTTTGACTTGTTGTAGCCATGCATAAACAAACAATACCAATTATATTAAAGACGGTTACAGAAATCAGCAGTGTGCTCAATTGGAATTAAGAGGAACTTGTATAGAGACTGAGACTGAGGCATAACATTAAAATACTAAAACAAGGTAGGCCATGCAAATCTCATTTAATTATATGCAGGAGCTATGCTTGACCTTGCAGAAAGCAGACCTTCATTTTCAGCAGAATGTGATCCAAATTCTTTGGTCCATTACCACAAAATCAGACACTTTTCCCTTCTCCACTTCTGGTAGGCTCAGAGAGGCAATCATGTTTCCATTACATTTTGGTGAAACAGAAAACTCCTCAATAACACTGACAAATTTGTCTTCATTTAGAAAAAAGAAAATGTTCCCATTGTATGTTTTTGCAAACCACGGATACATTACATTTATACCTTTTATAGGTATCATATCAATGTTTCTAAAGTGGTGTAGTAAATGAGCTGACCTTGTCATCAGAAGGCGGCGGGGATAGTGGTGGGGCATTGCCCAGGCGCGGCATGCCGAGCTGAGGACCACTGCAGATGACTGTCGGAGACCTATAAACAAAAAAAATGGTTGTTGTTAGTGAGACATAGGCGTGTTTCCATTGGCTTTTTGCAGCTAAACATGGGGGTTTTTTAGTGACCCACTGCTGTGTTTCCACTGGAGATAGTGCCACAAAAAGTAATTATTTTTTTACCCAGATTTCCTGACAGGATATTACCAAAAGTGATTGTTTTTACTGAGATATTGCACCATTTCCTGCCAGGATAGCGCCACAAAAAGTGGTTGTTTTTACGAAGACATTGCTGCATTTCCTGCCAGGATAGCACCACGTAAAGCTGTTGATTTCACTGAGACATTACTGCACTTTCTGCCAGGATAGCGCCATGTAAAGCAGTTGTTTTTACTAAGTAACTGCTGTGTTTCCTGCCAGGGTACAGCCACAAAAAGTGGTTGTTATTTACTGAGATACTGCCATGTTTCCTGCCAGGATAGTGCCAGGTGAAGCAGTTGTTTTTACTGAGATATTGCTGCATTTCCTGCCAGAATAGTGCCACAAAAAATGAGTATTTTATGCCACAGCCTGATCTTTTCCTAACCATAACCAAGTGTTTTTTGGATTTTTTTTTTGTTGCTTAAACCCCATCATAAGTTAACTATGATGTTGCTGAAACACAAAGAAACTTTAAGTGTCAATATATCTGCTACGTAATCATGTACAAACGTAATATATCCTTGGATTGCAGAAGTGCACGATGCTATCATTTATTCTGGTGATTGGTTTGTCAAAATAAGCCTCACTGTGGGCTTAGTTTACACTACTGTGCAGTATATCCACATCTGATACCAGGATTCATTCCATTGTATCAACATTTATCACCATCCTTTTCCTGTTCAATATTAACTACACACTAAGATGAATGTGACAAGTCCACTGAAAAGCCTGAAAGGATTTCAATCTGCACAGTTCAGGTATTACCAGTATTTATGAGTAACCAAGGACTCACCTCCAACAGGCAAGAGACAAAACCCTGAATCACTAAAGATGATGAATGGACAGTAAGGCTGCCTTTCTTCCTGAACTGGAAAGGTGTGATACAGATTAAGGACTGGTAGGTAAGCGGGCCTCCCTGTTGGCGAGCCAGGCCGTAAAAAAGGGACTCGTTTGATTTCCCCCTCACTGGGCTTCCCCTGTCAAGACTTTGGCCTCTGGCACAGCGTTTCTGTGAGGCGAATTTCGATGAGGGGAGGGCTTTGACGAGGAGAAAAACCACCCTCCTCGGACTGAAAATGTGCACTTGTGAGCTTTCTTTGTCATATACAGACCCTGATGTGAATAGAGGCTCCTTAATGAGCAAAGAAGTGGACAAACACGGCATTGATTCCCCCCCTTCTATCTGAGGTTGTCGTCCGCAAATGGCCTCAACTCAATTAACCGGTTAGTGTGCAACTTCGAGGACAACTGTTTAGTGATGGTTGATTGTTTGCCGCATTTTTTCTGATGGTTTGAAGGTTTGTGTGACAGCCTTGAAGAGCACTGGTGTGTAGTTCAAATAAATACATTGAATGTAACATTTAAAATTCATGAGACGGTTTTTCATATATCTTATGTGCTGTAATGTAATCTTCTGTAACTCCTTTATACCACAGTTTTGATTTGTTTAGTTATGCTCCTCTAGGGGTTAATGGTTTTATGAATCATTGTCAAAACCCAGTTTATAAACTCAAAAACACATCACCACTGAGCTCAAAACAAGACTGTTTTCTAACCACTTGACAACCTTTATACTGTTCCAATTAAAAATGACATATCTACCGATGTACTGTGTGGAAAATATGTCATGCATTCTTACGAAATTAACTACATGAAGGGAAAACTCCGGTCATGAATCATAAACTGTTGTAAAACTTTGAAAGATTCATTTGAACCCATAATCTGAAGTTAAGTTTGTCTTGCCAGTGTGGAGATTTTCATTTTGGAATGAAACTCTTCAGAAAGTTGTGGTAAAAACCATATCTCCTCCAATTTTAGTTCAAGTAAAATCTTTGGGAAAAAAAAAAAAAACAGTGCAACAAAAAAGCTGAAAATCTCAGTAAGATCTTGAAACTGATTATCTTTAAAGGACAAATTTCAGCTGGCACTTAGGTAAAATGTGTCATGTTGTGTGTGATGGTGTTCTCCCTGGAGTGATGGAAAGATGATGAGATGAGGAGAAATGTTCTCAAAGTGTCTTATCTAACGACTCAAATCAACGCTAAACCCCAGGCTGGGCTTTTCAAAACATCTGCAGGGCTGAGGTCATCTTTGATCGCAAGTAACTCTTCAGAACAAAAGCAGTATTGGTACAACCCCACTTTGAGAAACTACAGCATTCACCAAATGGATTATAACCATGCTGAAATATTGACAATATTTATAATTAGCAATGGTAAAAACCACATCTATGCTCCTCAATTATACAGCAGCACTATATGAGAATGTGGACGTTCAATAAACACTAGATAAAATGGTGGAAAGTAAATATGCACAGTGTAGCATACAGGAAGACATTTTGGACACAGCTTAGATTGTGTATGAGACATTTCATCTAAATACAGTAAACTAACCTCCGAAATATGACCGCACAGGTCGTTGTGTGAGCAGCTAATTACGACCCGTATTTACATTCGTTGTTAGGCGACGACCTGTAGTGGCCATAGTTACTATGACAGAAGTATAGGAGGAAGTCAGGTGTCGGAGATGAGGAGCAACAGAGTCCGTGTAGGGAGGAGGTTGGAGTGGATGAGTGGGTCAAACAAACACAGGACTTTGACACAGGACGAGCGCTCTTTGTGCTCTGTGCAAAGCCAAAAGTGCGTTCTTTAAACTACGTAACATAACATGACTTCATACGTAACAATTATAGTCATGAAAACCCAAACCATGATCTTTTTTCTAAAACTAACCACATAGTTTTGTTGCCTAAACCTAAAATGCTAACCACGTGTTTAAAACTGTGACCACCAACAAAAATATACAACCTCTTTTGAGTTTTATGCGGACATCTTAATCTCTTGCCACCCATAAGAACCAAAATTTCAGAAATGTTCCAGGGTGATTCCTATGTTCCCAGGGTCCTATCTTTTCAAGATTTATACAGCACATAATGAGAACCTGCAAAAAATTTTCCCCAGCTCTCTCAGCATATACTCATGACATAGGCCAGGGGACTATAATGACTCAGAGTCATGAAATGTAAACTAGCACAGGTCTTAGTCTATCTAATAATTACTCTTTACATATGGAGAACAACTCCCAAACATACTTCAAAATAATGAGAATTTGTCAACCAAGGAATTAACCCAACCAATGAATTCTCCATTAAAAGAGAGGGAATGGCAAAGCAAACATGGAAAAAGGAGAAAAATAACTGCAAAACATTTTAGGATTTGGAAATCAATTGCAGTTGAATATTGCCATCTCCAAACATGTTAAGATCAGGATATGGAAGTGTAGGGTCAGGGCAGGGTGAGTGCGCATGCCGAATTGCATACTCATGTTGTTGTTTTTTGTTTTTTTTTTACCTTAAGTAGGCACTGCAGCTGCCCTTAAAATATACTGTTGCATACAGTGTGCATATATTTGGGACATTCTACTGTATCATACCATTGCACCCTGAACTTTAATACTCTTGCTCATATATCAGTTATCATGGATCTAAAAGAAAACGCCATTCACCCAACTCACCAGCGACCCAGAAGCTCTGCTCTGCTTTGTAATGTATGCAATTTTAACTTTTAAGTTATAACAACAGTAAAATTATCCTACACATGCATTTCTCTGTCATTGGTATTTTCATTTTTTGTTGTTGTTGTTTATTTCCATGATTATTTTGTTCACTTAAACAACTAATGTTTCTATTATTACCATTCGACTGGTCAACAGCCACTTGAATGAGCTGTCATCTGTCACTGCAGCTTCTGACAGCTGTCAACGAGCTGTAAAGCTGTCATCTGTTTGTAGCTCAGTTGATGTGATGTATCTTCTGCTGCGCAGAGAACTGTGGGTCAGAATAGCTAGAAAAGCATAATGGCCTACATACTGCAAAATTCAAATGGATGCAGAAGGATATGCTGGTATTTTTGGCATACTGAATTTTTTAAATATTAGCATCCCAACCAGATACTGCTTTGGTACTCATATAGAATGTATACCTCCCACATTTTCAAGGATTATTTTGAATGTTCTAATGTTTTAGGTAAAATGAACTAGGGATGAGAAGCTCACTACAGTAAACTGTAAAAGGCACAGCCATATGTCCCTGTGCCGCTTCCTCAGCTGCATGTTTCAACCTCATTTGGACTGGGAGTGATAATCAGACATCACTTTGTGAGATGGACTGTTTTCAGAGAAGGCTACAAATTTAATTGGGGTAATGAGGTCACTGGAGGAAGCCTCGAAGCCCTTCTCCAATTACTGCCTACCAAACACAGAGTACCAACAGGACTGAGCAGAAAACATGTCAACGTGTCAGTTATTATAGTGTACCACACGGATTAACAAAGCGTGACCCCTCCTATTAAACCAATAATGCACGTTTTAATTTGTCCCTGTGCTTGAATAATGGTGCAGGAGGAAGCAGGAATAAAAAAATATGTACTTTTCATTTTAATTTTCTACAGTTTTTTTTCACAGTTGTCAGGTTTCTCTAATAACAGGGTTGTATGTATGAATTGTGGCAAAACATTTACAAGTGAATAATTTCTGACAATAAGAGGATATAACCTCTGTAGCAAAGCTGTGCGTATGTTTTTGGGATGATTTCATCACGCAGTTCATGCATCATTCACTGCTCTCTCCAATCCAGAGAAGATTCAATGGGGTACAACTTGACATAAGTTTTACTGTGATAACACAGAGTCCACAGTGCTCCTGCTGAGGCACGTGCTTTGGACATTTGTGTGGAGCTGTTGAACCATACTTCATCTCTAAAAGAAATTATTCTGGCCATATTAAAGGGCTTTTATTTTGTAAATGTGATTCCGTCCCACATGAATGTACAATGATATTTTTTCAAGACCACAAAGCAGATATGAGTAAATGATTCTTATCAGTCAACAGAGAGTTCTTGGATGTGCCAACAGTGTGGTTCGCTTGCAGTCTGTTGCACACAGATCAGTTTGAAGTATTGTTGAGGCACCAAGTGGCGAGCATATTCTGTCTCTATGTCATGTCTCTTTCAGCATGCGAGGGAAAGAAACACATGGGGTGTTGCAAAGCCACAATGAACCCCTGCTGCTCCAAACAAAGACAGACCAGACAATTTGTGCATGATGGACATTGATTTCTCTGACAGTAAAAATCTCCGTGTCATGTCAGCTGTGGGAGTCTATTTATTTCATACTGCATGGTACATTCGACTGGGGAGTGAGGCATTCATATAAACATTTTTTTTTGTTGTTTTGTTCAGGCTTTTGTGGAGCTTGCTCACTATCAGAAAGAAAATGTTGGTTTGGTTTGCCTCTGTTATGTCGAGCCGTGTTAGCAAACATCTTAAAAATAGTGATAAAGACACATTCAGTGGTCTACAACAAAATCCCACCTGGATCTGTTTTTCCTCTCTCGCAGATTTCTTTCTAACCTTATGTAAGTAAGAAAAAGTCACTGAACCGACTACCTACTTTCCTAAAATAAATAGTTGCATGCCCTGGCAGAGGTACGTCTGGTTGCACATATTTTTTTTACAGCCCTTCTGGCCTACATCTGACAGCTCAAAATGGTAATTCTTGTAAGGGAGCCACTTTTTACACTTAAAGCGTTTTTACTTGTCTGAATGGCCTCGCCTTACCCACCCAAACAAACAAAAGGAGGAAATTTAGTGTAAAAAGCCCCTGACTTGTACCACACCAAATAACCACACTGAATATTTGAAAATGTAGATCTATGTCTTCTTTAAAGTAAACTGCAGAGAGGTTCATACAGAGGGAGATTACAGTCCAAACCCCAACCAGAAAAGCTATTTTACAGGTATAAGGCGATGGTTTGTGAGAGCTGTAGGCAGTGGCACACTGGCAACAAATAGCAGTCCAGGAACGGGCTGTCAAGTGTCCCCAATTTCATACACCAAATTCAAACAGACACAATATGTTGGTCAATCAAAAAATTATTAATTGGGAAAAAACAAAAACAAAACACACACACACACACACACACACACACACACACACACACACACACACACACACGCACTCATTTGTAGTGTTTCAGTTAGATTAATTTGAAAAACAATGAATTTAATAATCCAAGGTTCTACTGATGTGTGTTTGTGTGTGTACAGAGAGAAAAAAAAATCAAAGTTCAATTAATGTAATGAACACTGACACCTGATTTGAATTAGTAGCCTGCTTTTCGGACTTACTAAAACTATTGCAAAACAGTGCTCAAACAAAGAACTAAATTAGAACCAGCAGGCTCTACCCGCAAGAGCACACTATAGTTACACTGAGTAAGCATTTAATTCATCATTTTACTGTCAAGCTGGCTATCAAATATATTGCTTGTGATATTGGCTTGTGATCTGCAGCGATAGTTTCGGCGCCTGGCCCTATTTTTTTTTCCACAAATGCCAACAAATCTGGCAAGAAAACACACTGATAATCTATTATGAATGATATAAAGGATATATTGGACATAAATGATATGATTATGATAAATGATGAATGCATCCCATGCTTCTACAGATTTGTCAGTTGTGTCTAAACAGAGTGAGGGAGACAAGCAGACACACACACACACACACACACACACTAGCAAACAGAGACAGAGCTCCTCATGTGATTACAACAGAGCAGAGGCGCAGGATCGCTTGTTGACCGGCACAGACAAATGCGTCTGGTGTGAAAAAGGTGACAGACGCTGCTGATGGGCTGCTGCATGACAATTAACAAATCAGAGCACTTCCACGTCCAGTAAGACAAATGGCGAAGCAGGGCGGGTCACGCCTTCACTATCCTATATTGTTAAAACTAAAGAATACCCAAGGCTCCTTTTAGCATTCCTCAGTTTGCCACTGGCAGAACCTTTTAAACACACTGGGTCTCTGAAAAGCGGGGTAGTTTATCAGGCTCCTTGTGGAACCCTTTTTTTTCCAGCATGGTGTGGAACTACTTTGGGTGCTTCAATGCACCATTTCCCACTCTAATCAAAAAAGGTTTCTCCAGAAGCTGTGAGGTGAAGACAAGGCCTGCTGGAACCTGCTGTGGTGGTCAGAGGTTCCTGTAGGAGTTGGTAGGCTGTTGAGGTTTTCCAAGAACCTCATCTTATGGAAAGGTACTTTGAAGCACCTTCAATATAAGTTAAAGTTCTCTGAGTACCCAATTAGATATTTGAGGCACTTTTTGTGTTTACAATGTAGAGGAAACACAAATTTGCTACAAGGAGAGCTAGTGACGAACTTGGTGAAGTGAAGCAGAGGGATACACGTGTGACTACATCCTGTTTTCTAAAAAAGGTGTTAACAAAGGATATACAATGCTGAAGTTTAGGGGAAAAAAAGGCTGGCCTTCACAAGACTGCCCAGTAGGAAAATTCCTGAACCTCCTGATGACAAGTCCACACCTGGCTGTATTCAGTCATATTCGCATGCATTCATCTTTTCCTCATAGTTTCTTCACAGGTATGGGCTTTCATCCAATAATTACAGACACATTAATTCAATTCGGTTTTACTCCTAAAATGCAAAAGCTGTTACCCAAACTCCAAAGTGACTTTTGTTTACCAATGAGGTGCACTTCTAATTAGGGTGCAAGAACGTTATGCAACCAATTACTGAATGAGAACAAATAAATGTTTTGCATAACGGTTCAAACTAAACAAAACAAACTGCAGCACTGTCAGACCCCGCTGGGCCCCCAAACACTACCTTATGCCACCCACCTCAACCTCAGTCTTTGCATGACAGCATGAAAGGTCTACGAGCAGCTTAGATAAAGCCGCTGTGGGAAACACTGGGAAATGATGAAAGCATTTTCTTTGACTGCGAGTGTTTGAAGCTCTCTACAGCTTTTAATTTCTGCAGAAACATACGCGCTTTGGAGTAAAGGGATGGAGTGAAGAGTACAAGCAGGGTGAGCGACCTGCTAACCTTAGAAATGACTTCATGGTTAAAAATGTGCTAATAGAGTGACCCTTTTGTCAGCCACATTAGCTGTGTCACACAATTGGCCTGAGTTGTATCACCTTAATAATACTCTTTTACCCACTTGTACATACTAAGTGTTAGAAGTCACCATTTTGCATATAGGTTGAATATAAACATGAGTTCTGCCATGTTGAAGAAAGGGCAATCCAGCACCATGTATTTCATAGACACAATCAAACTGAATTTTTCTTTTATGTGTTGAATACAGCATAAAATCCCAGCTCTATATAGTCCCCCCAAAACACATTTTACTAATGCAAAGAAGTTGCATATAAACGTAGATGTTTGCAGCCCTTTAATCGTTTTTTGATGATGCAGCCCAAAAAGAAAATTAGACTCTATATTATACACACCGAGGAAGGGAGGAATGAGCAGCATATCTGAGGCAAATGGAGGTATGTGCTTAACATCCTTATTCAAATACTACATGAAACGTGATGTTTAATCCTGCACAGACGTAGGCAGGAATGTAGCACAGATTTCTGTACCTTGTGCAAAAGCAGTCCTCGTGGACTCCACATCCCTTCAAAGTCAAAAACAGGTTAACTAAACATGAGACTCTATGTAAAACTACTATTTTCCCTAAAAAGCCAATTAAAGAAGTTACAAATGATTCAACATATTGGAATTCTTTTCAAACTCTATTTTTGTGTTTAATGTATAATTTTAGGGTCCTGCCAATGTGTTAACTGGCTCACTAACCTGGTTCACAGGGATATTAGATATGTTATATCTGTGCTTTCCAGGCTATGCCATATCAGAACCTTTGCTATGAGAAAGCTTTGTTATGAAAATGCAGCAGTATTGCATATTATCCATGGCATGGTAGTACCATTGTGTTATCAACCTGGTCTTATTACAAAGTCTTCGAGACTGCCACTTGGGCAGTGACCTCCACAGAGGGAAAAAAAAAAGTCCTTTCACATCAGCATAGTATGTGTTAGGGCACCATCAGTGTGTACCAGCGCCTGGCGGCATCATGGGGAAACACGGCTGGACAAAAACGCAAGGGGGTGAAAAATGTCAGAGTGAGGTGTGGCAGAGGGGTGCTGGATGGATCCAATAATCAACAACTTTCTCCTGAGAGGCTGGTGTTGACTTCCCATATGAAAATAAAGCCAAAGCCTGTTTTTTTTTTTTTTTCAAAACCTAACCGCGTGTGTTGGCTAAATGTAACTATTGTTTGTTGTTGAAGGACAAAAATGTCAATTTACGGTGTTGTATGGACACAGCACATTTATTTTATGAGAGACTGTATGCAAACTGTTCATCTCCTATGAAAACAGAAGTATATTTTGAAAAGACCCAATGCATGTAACAGGCTGACCAGGCATCCCAGAATGTCAACAACAGAAGCACCCAGGGTACCTTACATGTCATATGTTGACGTGGAAAGTCCACGATCAAGTGGCTATATATGTCATGATATGTGCAGCTAGATATGTGACCATGTCAAGGTGAGAATATGTTGGTAATATACAACTGTGCAAATATACTAAAATATCTTTAAGCTAGCTTACATGTTCTGAAAGTTTAAGTTTTCCTCCATTTTATTTCCTTTCCACTTTGGGTTTCTTTTGTTTTATGCCCTACAGTCTGCCACTTTTGTATTAAATCTCTGCTAACAACACAATATTTGACAAGTTTCAAACTTAAAAACCCATTTCGGAAAATTACAAAAAAATCCATCTGTTACAATGAAATTACAGAGGAACTAGGGGATTTTTTTTTTTCATTAAGGAAATTAACTATGTTACCCAACCTGTCTGATCTGCCATGATTCCATGCTGTCAATTACTGTTATCAGAGTAATGAGAGTAAGATAAGGTTTTTTCCCCAAATGGAATGATGATTTGTCCAATTTAAAATTTTTAATATTGAATTACACTTTCTGTCCTGGCATTAAAAGACATAAAAATTATCCAGTGATCTAAAAAAGAAGGGAGAAAATTTAGGTTTTTGACAGTTTCATTTAGTTTTACCCAAAAATAACAAAATAGATGGTTAATTAGTATAAGCCAACCGAGGCCCTGAGCCATGGGTTCAACACTGAGGTGACCCAAACTGCAGGGAAGGTCTGAGGGTCGGTGGGTCACAGGGGCTTGGGGTCCCCCCTCACCCCACAAAAAAGGAGAAAAAAAAAAACCCCGAAAATTTTAAAACTCATTCCCTACTATATTACATTTATCATAAGCAAGTACAGCTATACAGTACACTATATAAATATGCAATAAATGAAAAGCTCCTTCTGTCTATACAAAGTACACATGTAGCAGCAACTCATCAATGACTGACACTTTACTCAGGCTTCACAATCTGACCAATGTAATGTAATGAAGACGTTGACATTAGTTGAATTCATCTTTGAGCCATGTTATGTTGGGGTACGGCAACAACACTAGGACAAACCACGCACAGAACTTGCAATTAATTAAGTAACTGGCAAATAATAGCAGTTTATTTAGTTTATTTATGATTTGTCAATGATTATTTTGGAAAGCGATGTGCGGTTGCCCGTCATAAAATATCATTTTAGTTTCGATTTTTATTTCTTTTCATACCCCCACTATATAATTATTACCTAGAAACCAACAGAAAGCACCGCTCAGACTGTCATATGATCTTGGGATTATTCAAAAAATCTTATTTTTATTTTAAACAAATTTAAAATGTGTTATTTTTCCTTTCTTAAATTAGTTTCTAGTGTACACTGCCACTTCTGCCATGTGGTCCACATCCCATGTGAGGCTCATCAAGATGAATAACAGCCAGTGTAGAAATGCAGAACATGAAATCTTAATGGTTGTGCAGAAACAACGCTGCAGGCCATCATGCACCAAAGCTTTAAATCAAATCATGCTATCATGATCAGCTCATTGTGAAACTTTCTAGAAAATTCTTGTAATAAGTGGAGTTGATCCAGAAACAAGCACAAGAAATTTGCAATTTCAAAAGCGAATTAGGTTAAAGGACTTGAAGGACTCGCGGTACACGACCACTTCTATATGGGTCACATCTTCAAAGTCAGGCTATTCTGGCATTTGCGTGTTTAATGGAATGTGAATGCACCAGGTCTGATCTATCCACAATGTCCTGCATGTTTCCCTGAAATGTTGTTTAGGGGGTAATAGAGTGATATGAATAATAAGTAATTCCCGGTGTGCTCTGTTTGGCTTTGTAGTGGTAACCAGGCTATGCAGGCCTTGCACTTTGATTTATGAATGATGCATCAAGAGATCCAATCAAGATATTCAGTACACTGAAACAAAAAGGCTTTGTGCCTTCATATGACATCACGCTTCACTTAATTAATGGAAATAGACCCTGGCGGTCGACGTATGCTCGATGTCAAACCTTAGATCATATTTGAAAAGTGCAGCTCAAGATGAAACGGGATATATTCATTGATACTGACAAGGAGGGAATGAGCTGCAAGGGGAGTGCTTAACACAGATTCAAGTAAATTTTGGGAGACGATAAATGGGCAATGTTCCCAGCAACAAACAATAAAATCCCTGTTGGTACAGGATTAGAAAGATGTGGGCATCTTAACTAATAAATGACCATTCAAACTGCTGTTTCCTAAAATGCATAATGCCTCCCACACAGCTGGCAGAAGAGCTTGATCTTACCACATGGCTTGCTTCTCAGTGGGAGTGCCACGCTCTCATCCAAGTGTGTGAGGTATAGGATTATCCAATTTAAGATATTATGCAGGGCATATATCACCCGGTGAGACTGTCAAAGATGAGTAAGAGCCACTGGTTTGTGTTGGCATAAGAAAAGGGGAGGTTGGTACATTACTTCATCTATTTTGGGAATGCCTTGCTGTAAAATTCTTGTGCTCCGAAATGGCATCCATAAAGATTCCTGTCCGACTTTATGTCTTTAGAGCAAAAATCCTTATAATACTGTATATAAATGCTGTTAATCAGCTGTGGACGCTGGCCACTCCTCAGTGCCTCTTCTTAATTGGAAGGAGGAAGGGTAAGCTAATTTTGCCAAAGATGGATGACTTTCTGGATTTGATAAATACAGGGAGAGCAGACGGCCCTCTTAAAGAGTTTGATAATGGACTCACTGGGATTGTGAGAAAAGCCCTGAATTGAGGTGTCTGTTGGGCTTTAATTATGTTTGAACTACTAACGATCCTGTAAACTGATCTGTGTCACCAGTCCAACTCCCCAGTCTAACAAAGCAATGAACTGAAAACCTCTGAAGAAGACGAGAAAGAGAGGAAATTGTTAACATTTGGAAACCTCTTGCTAGTAACTGGGAAACATTCAGTCTAGTCAGTCTGACCAAGGTTAAAGTTAGGATCTGGCTACAAATTGGGTAATTCCCCCCCCCTCTGCTTTTGATATCCTCCCCTGTGGTCATTCATTTTTTCATCCCCGATGGGATGTGTTATCCTGCTTCTGGTCAGACTAAATAAAGTAAATGCATCCCATATTCGTGCCAGTAGACTGAGCAGGCTGATAAATAGAATTTTAAAAAGCTTATGGATCTGAGTGGTGAGTGGGTTGAACTCTCATGATGATGACTGTGCTTCACACTTGAAATGATATGAAAAACCCTGATGACGTCAGGTTCTTTTCAGCACAAAAGTACAGCAGGTACCTGTTCCATCTGCAGGCTCTAACTGGACTGATGTTGTGCACTGTCAAGCCACAATTACACTCAGCAGATCCACTGGTTACATTTTGTGCAACCTGTGCAGACTGTTGCAAAATAACCACAGGACTACCCCGTTATCAGGTGCACCAGAGGACTGGCCACAAAATTACCAAAAGTGTTTGGCATTCTCCCAACGCACAGGGAGGGCAGAGCACACCTGACTGCGATCTGGCGGCACCGCTGGGTTCACAGGCCCGCGATGTCTTCTTGTGTGCACAGAGCAGCAACTAACCATTCACTTGTAGAGGTGAAGAGATTAAAAAAAAAAAAAAAAAAATGTAAGTGCAGAGGAAGTACTGACAGCTGCTGATTCTGAAGATGGACAGGAAGGACATTTGAAACATGATGCATCATTATCAATCATTATTTTTCATTGTACATGTACACTGTAATGAACAGTAGGGTGATATTAATAAGATCGAATAACAAATGGTTGCACCAGATTGTATGCATGTATTCACTGCCTATTTCTTTGGCTGTGGTGTCAATTTGAAAGACGGTCAAAGTGATTTTTACAGAAAAACAGACAGCATTAGTGATGTCACATCACATTCTGATACTTGATAGTGTGGTGAAGGCAATAATTCACAGAAATGTTGATCAACTCCCTACATTAGAACTTCGTTGTGGAAAAAAAGTGCATGACCCGTGTGTGTGTGTGTGTGTGTGTGTGTGTGTGTGTGTGTGTGTGTGTGTGTGTGTAAAGAGGAAATGGAAATTTCCCA
>JAPZEB010000017.1:12455760-12469105 GCA_029783705.1 Chaetodon striatus
TTTTGATCAACTCCCTACATTATATCTTCTTTGTTTAAAAATAGTGCTTGACCCGTGTGTGTGTGTGTGTGTGTGTGTGTGTGTGTGTGTGTGTGTGTGTGTGTGTAAAGAGGAAATGGAAATTTCCCATTGACTTTTGCACAGTTGTTTTGGAGCTGCTATGTAAAAGCTATTCAAGCAGCTGCATATTTTGGCACTTCCACATTCACTTTAGCACTCAGCCTTCATGTTAGCAAAGAGCAGACAACACCATTTATTTAACACTTAGTCAGAAAGCCTTCCTATACTCAACAATGAGTAAACCCACAACCTGTGCCTTGTCTCCATTCATTATAGCTTACGCAATGTAGCACATGAGAAAACATTATTCTAAAATCATTCTGCAAGGTTGAGCACAAAACACACTCTCCTCTGAACTACACGGCTGAGTTTTTGTTCTTTCTTTAATGGGGTCTCAGTTCATTTGGACTTTAGGCTCATACATTTCTAATGGGAGCTTTTTATGTTGCTTGCAATATCTCTACTAAAACAGAATGCATCTACACTACAAGGCTTTTGAAAAGTTCTACAAACTAGTGAAGTCACTTAAGACTCAAATGTTGTCTTCGCAACTGAATTTGGTGGGGAAACCGTAAATCTTGAATGACAAATTAAGTTGTTGCATTTTCTCTTTGTCTTACTAAATTATTCATTCATTGGCATAAATTAATAAAATCTGTTACATTTAAAGTGATTTATAATCACAGGAGAAATTATTTTACTGAGATCCAAAGAAAAAAAGTCAAATTTCATGCATGTTAAGGGAGCTGACTCCAAACAGAATCCTTTCCAACACAACGCTATTGTTTCAACCAGCTGCCCTTGAAATAGACAGATCGAGCCTTCAATAGTAGAACAAAGCTTTTTACCACAATTCCCAGGGCTATGATTACGGATAAGACTTCCCTCAGGCAATTCCGAGTGAAGGGCAGATGAGGAATAGAAACCTAGCATGTGGTCCAACTACAGGCCAACTAATTGGTTACAAAGCCAGATCCAAAAGCATGATTCCTTTGTATACATATGGTAAGCTATATTCATACACAAATAAACTGAAAGATTGACAGATAGAGTCTGCCGTGCTCGTGTCTATTCTCCATATCGAGAACGACTCTATTCATCACATCGCAGCAGCTCTTGGCAGAAAATGGCGATCAGTCTCTGATGGCATGTAACACAGCTTTGGAGAGCCATCACGCTAAAGGCCAGGTTTGTTTGAAGTTCGCTTTGCAATGCATCAGTGGCGATGACCTAGATTTCCTATCTCTCGTTCCTCCAAGAGTGCAGAGAGAGACAGCCTCGTTTCAGCCCTCTCCATCTTCTAACTATGTCAGCTCGCCTGTAAACATTTGGCACAGAGTCACATCGCTGCGTCTCCCCGTTTCCCCGCAGACGACTCCCTTTTCCTGGTGTCAACTCTTGACTCCCCATGTGTTTGTCCCCTAGGATGGAGGTGGAAGGATGAGCAGCTAGTTAAATGAAAGGAAGATACAATACAGGATGATAGAAAACAAACAAATGCATACCCTTGAAGTGTGAGGGCATGTCATCACTTTGAAAGTCTTTTTGAGAAAATACTTGGGATTAAATAATGACAAGAATAGGGATTTCTGTTTCTCAAGACTGTGCAAAAAAAAATGAAACTCCTAACAGAGGCATTTGGAGTAAAACTGTGGAGATTTGGGTCATCATGTTCCTGTTTCTCTGCTAAAACCAGGTACCATCCCTGAACTTCCTGCAGGGAAAGATCATGTGAGTTCTGACCCATGAAACACAACACAGGTTAAACCCCAGGTGCACCCTGTGCTCAGCAACATGGCCTGTCTGCTTGCCTGTCTGCATTTCTTCCAGTCTATCATCCTACTCTTCTGTCCATCTGTTTTCTTGGTGTGTCTGACTCATCGCCTGACAACAAAAACTAAGAAAAATGAACAAATTGCAAAAAAAAAGAGAAGAAACTAACACCGTTGCAAGCCGGCCTTGTGCCTCTGAGGTACAATGTTTATTTTGATCGTATCTAAAAGCAGCCGCTAAAAAAGAAGCAGGCATTAGCCAGCCATCTCTTTCTCCTTTCCTCGCATCCCTTCTTACCCTCCTCTCTCCTTCCCACACACCCAGGGGACAGTCGTCACTGCAGAGTACACTAGAGTGAAGGCACAAGAACAACATTAAAAACTGCTTCAGCTCAACAGCAGATTCAACAAGCCAGAAAGAGTGTGCCACATTTTTAATTATGCATGCTGCACAGCATTACATAGCCCTGTCAGTCAGGGAAATTGCGCCTTCTTCGCTATTTCTGCTCGGGTCCTTTGTTGGTTTCCTAGGTGACCGTGTAATCTGACATCATTAGACAAGTACAGTATTCTAGCCAGAGTTGCAGGTGCCTAGTTCCAAAATATCCACCCTACTCCTGCTTAATCCTGTCACACCAACTGCCACAACTACCTCTCACTGTGTGGTAATTTTCATTAGAAAACCAGTTTGAACAACTCTGTCAGACCTCAGGATGCCAGTGGAAAACAGAGTGTCTCAGGAGTGGAGCGAATTAATGTTCTTTCATGGAAAATCAACCGCACACTGTAGCCCTGTGTGTGGGATTGAATTTTGGCTTGGGTCCTGGCTATTTCGCTCGTTCGGCTCTGCTTCTTAATATCCTCTGTGTGCAATAGCAGGTGCAAAATTTAAAAGAACACCGGAACATGATGGATTGCTCAGCTTCCTCGCAGCAAATGAAGAAGCACCAATTAAAAATTCTGTAAAGCAATGAAGTTTGACTTATAGTCTGTACAGACTTTACACTAAACACACAAGTCAACAAGAACTCAGCGATTGTTTGCTTTTTCTGTTTTGTGCCGTAAAGAATTTTCTATGTAGCACATTTTGTTTCAATTAATTTTTCATGTTAAGAGTTTTTCAACCCAGTCTCCCTAGGAGGAACACTAATTTTGGAGAACTCTGCAGTATATGTGTATGGTTATGCAGGGATGTTGAAAGCCAAAGTTCCATGCTATTGAATGACAAAGCATACCTGGAGTAATTTAACTGAGCTGTCACTTTTTTTGTTGAATAGCTGCTCTAAAGATGTCAAATATTAATATATAATATAATATATAATATAATATTAAGAAATCAGCTTATTGGAGAACCTTTAACAAGTCCTTAAACCGAAACCTGGATCACAGTGCCACACAAGCCCAACCAAGGAGGCTAAAAAGAGCTCACCCAAAGAGCACCTGAGCAAATGCCATCTCTTTATCTCTTGCACTGTCTACTGTAACCTTGTAGCTCCAGTTACATTGCGCATGTGCCATACCCTTAGCTCCCACAAAGTCATAGACCATGTCCCATGGTTAATTTCCATGGGGAATGAACCATTTAATATCCTATCCTTTCATTTAATATCATATCCTTTTTTTTATCAAGGTGTAGTTAAATTTGGCCAACTAAACTTGCTTAGTTTGGGTTAGAGAAAGACTGTGGTGATGCTTAAAAGAAGCCAACATATAGGTTATGTGACAGTATGAGAAATGCAAACTCCGATGTCAAAGTCCGCACTCTGTAAACCCAACCATCCACCCTGACCTTTTCTCTAAGGGGGTTGGTGGCAGTGTGACAGTGTCACGCTACTTCCGTGCATGGTACTTTGAGAGGGAACTCAGTATTTGCAAAACCAAAAAAATCATTCATCAAGAAACTTTGGTTGTTTTAAGTACTTGATCAAAGAAAATGCTGTCATATAATGGAATGATATGTGCCTTAAATAAAATGTGTGTAAAAGAGTGTATTTGTCTCAGGTTCTCTATAAAGGTGACTGTATCAAGACTTCTATTTCACTTTCTTTTGTGAAAGAATATGTTTAGTTATAATGAAAATTTGGTTTCTAGTTTATAAATCTATGTCAGGATTATTAAACTTGACAAAGACCCACTCTCCCCTAATATTTAGGACTGCTAATGCGTAAGAATTGACTGTAAAATGAGCCATAAACAGGAGCAAGTGACGGGGTCTCTCTTTTCACAGGCTTTGGTTGGTATCGTCATAAAAGCACAATCCTGACCTTTTGCTTCCAACGATGATTGTCAGGCTGAGGGAAAGATGAAACACTGTGAATGTTTTGAAGTGTACACTATGCTCGTGCCTGTTTGGTGAAGCAGACCTTCAGCATTTGTAAGAAAACCCTTTGATAATGAAAAAATCATGTGGATGAAAGTGTGATGGTGAAAAATGACTTTTGGAATAACTAGTCCATGATTTTTAGAGATACGAGGGCAATGAACAGAACAAATGACTAGTTATTTTAAATCGAAGTAAAGCACAACACCGACAGTATACCTAAGATTTCAATTGCAATGTCTCTTTTTTAATGAATATAATGTTTCTATATCCATCCATTTGAACACCATATTTCCTGTGGTTACCGCAGCAAGATACGAGTCTGAGGATTATGGGCATATCTTCATAAGATGTAGAAGTTTGTTAAAAGTCTTGCTGAGTTTGTCGAAATTATACTTCCACAGTATTTATTATTGATAGCCACTACTGCTTGTTTCTGTCACTTAACTGTAACCATCAACACAAAATCTTCAAATGTAAAACAAAAAACATAACAGGAGAGGGACTGGGGCTATGGCTCATGTCAGGCCTTTCAGTTTTGATGCGTATCAGATTTTAGGGCTATCCTACAGAAGATCAGGGAAAGGAAGGACATGTTTTATCTGTTCTTGATCATGACACATTTTCTGTTGAAAGACTCTGTACTGCGTGAACATCATCTGACTCCGGCACTTCATGCACAAACTAGGATGAAATATTTAACTGGATGTCTCTACAGAGTTTCATTCCTGCCTTAACAAGCTACATCACCACACAGCAGCATTTCTCTCGCACAATTTGCACTGACCAGTTCAAAAGCAAAAATACTCAAGACTTTGCAAAATGTTCTGGCTTGCACGTCTGCACTAGAATAATTCCTCTTTATTTTTTAGAATGATGCCTTTGGTTACCACTGATATTTTGACAGTTGTGGGGTTTTACTATCAGCAGTGCAGTGTGCACAATTGCATTCAAGCCTCAGGCCTCCAGTGCACCCTCTGATATCACCTATCCTTTGAACTGTAACAGTACTGGTGGATTCGTGCGAGAGTTATTGCAGTGAAGGACACTTGACTTTGGTTCCTGTCAACAAAACAATCTCTTTAGTCTTCATTATGTCAATCAGAGGAAGAATAACTGGTTTTCATTTGTTTTTATGTACAGAACACATAGACTGTATAAAATAATGGATTTAGCCACCATGACATCACCAGTTGGTTTGTGGACTCCTGTTTTGAAGCCTTGAGTTTGGCATTATGTCACTATCAAAATAAACTTGCCAGAAAACTGATCATTTGAATCCTTAGGGGGTCTTTTTGTACAACCAAATGCTGAGCTTAATTTTTTAGGTGACCAAAACTTCACAATTATGTAAAAATCACTAAAATAGAGAACCATAAAGCTATGCCTGTATGTGAGTTGCTGCCATTGATGGCACTGACCTGTCACTCAAAGCGTCCACAACCTACAGTATATTACGCATAACTTCAAGGCTTGATAAATTATAAACAAGTGAGTTATATAAAAATTCACCCACCGTATATGTGTGATGAATGAGGAAATTACTTATCACGACTAAAACCATCTTTTTGTACAAGGCTGTAAATATGTGTATTTCTGCTATAAAGTTTGATATTTTAACATGGGGGGCTATGTGGATCTGTTTTGGAATTAGCCTCAAGTGGCCATCTGAGAAACAAAAATTCATTTTTGGCACTTCCGTAATGTCAACAAGGGCTTTAAACACATCATTACTCATCTTAATAATAAACTTTATAAAAGGCAGTGTTTTGGCACTTAATGTTGGTATCAGGAGTACCAGTAAATGGCCATATTTCGTGGCCATAATTCCTTGGATACTTATGTGTTATATGTTAAGTCTTGCTCCAAAATATATTTGTGTATGCCTTTATCTACCTCCTAATTCTAAAAACCTACCAAGAAAAATGGCATAAATTTGCCAGAGAGGTGAAGTCCCCTCCCCCACCTCTCAAACTCTCAAATTTGTTAACATCTTTGTTGATGGGCACTTCTCCCTTTTCAAGATAATCCATCCACCTGGCAGGTGTGACATATGAAGATACGGATTAAGCAGCATAAATACTGCACAGGTGTGTGCCTTGGGATGGTCACAATAAAGGTCATTCTAAAATGTGCAGTTTTATTACACAACACAATGACACAGATGGCACAAGTTTTAAGCCATCGAGCCAGCAAGCTGAACTGAATGTTCATTTCACTACCATCAGGCATTCCCGATGTCGTTTCCATTAATTTGGCAGTATACTCAACCGGCCTCACAAACGCAGATCATGTGTAACTGCACCCAGCTCAGGACCTCCACATCCAGCTTCTTCACCATCAAGATCATCTGAGAGCAGCCACCCGAACAGCTGATGAAATGACCAGTTTGTTTCTGTACAAAATGTGAGAAACAGTCTCAGGAAAGCTCATCTGCATGCTCGTCATCCTCACCAGGGTCTTGACCTGACAGCAGTTTGTCATCATAAGCGACTTGAGTGGGCCACCTCCAGTGGTGCCTGGCACTTTGGAGAAGTGTTTTCTTCACAGATGAATCCGAGCATAAATTCAATTCATTCTATTTTTGTTTAGTGTAGTCCCCTGCAGGCCCTCAAGAGTGACTTTCTATACCTAAATTACACAAAAACACGCTATGCTTTTCAAATGAAACAGGGTAATACCTTAGTATATCCTGAGTGTGTGTTGGTTGAATGACATGCAACAGGCATTGGCCAAAATGCTTCTCTCTGCTTAAGTTACATGGCGGGACAGGGCAAGCACTTTGTTTCCAGGGAGATGGGGAAAATCAATACACCGCAAGCAGAAACCGAGTGCATGTCATACAGTAATTGGAGCCATCTTCAGTATACTTCACATGAACTCAGACACAGCTGAGAAATGTCTTGGTTACTGCTTGCGTCACAATCCGGTGGCTACGTGCTCACAACATGTTTGCAGCATTTGAAAAAGTAATCATTCTGCTCAGTGTTTCATTACAACTTGCATCTTTTCGCCTTTAAAGATATTTATTGAAAATTGGGAATTCCTATATGCAAGACAACCGCAGCTACTTGTGTAGCATTTAGATTAGACACCACAACTTGTGTGAGTGAGAAAAACAAGATGAAGAGGGGGAAAGTCGTTTGCCACGACAGACAAAGACATACATAACATGTCAACAGACATACATAATTAATATAACAGATAAACGGCAAGCAGAGTCATTGGAGGGAAATAAAAAGTTCCACTGCAACAATGAAAGTCAGTCAAAGCAACATATATACTCAATAAATTAGATCAAAAGCATAATCATAAACTGCAATTACCACCTTGTAGTTTTACACCACTGCCAGCCAGTCAAGCTGCAGCATACATGCATGTCTGTCTAGACTTATATATGTGAAGACACAACATTTGTTGTGGCTATAACAGACAAGAGACATTTTATGACATTTTATGTCTTGATCAAGAAGGTAAAAATATGTATATTTGACTGAGGGTGCTTCAATCAAAAATGTACAGTTGATTAAATAACCAGGTATCGTCCGGCTAAGAGTTGTCATTTAGTGATTTAGCATGCTGACTGTGAATATTACGTATCTTTCGTGCCTAAAATCGCTACACAACAACCTCTGGGCATTTTCCTGTTTCTCTCCTGATGTGACAGCATGATTCTTTTCCCAAAAGGGGGCGTGGCCTTGGTGATAATGTGATACTGTTCTGATCTATGTGTACCACGTGATCGTTAATGATGTTTCAGTCATGCAGCACAGCACTAGATTTTGAATGCTAGACCTTCTTGTGGGATTCATGTGAATTTATTTTGAACAACAACTTCCTGGGAATTTCATGTTCCTGGGAGGCCTGTCCTTAAATCCACATGGACATTTGTGCCAAATATAAATACATTTCTTCAAGGCATTTGTGAGGTAATTGGACAAACAGACAGACAGATAACCCATAAACTGTAATGCCTCTGGGCACATCTGTCACCAGCACAGAGAAATAAAACAAAATGGGCAGATGTGCCAAAGCACAGCCATGTAAACAGTTTGCAGACAATAACAGCACAAGTAAGAAATAAGAAAGTGGGAAATACAGTAGAGAAGAGACTCAGTTCTTTGGCAAAGGATGCAAGCCTGAATGTAACATGGGCAGTGGGCCACAGACTAAAAAGAACTGAATAAGTCTCTTGTGTTGACAGTTCAGTAATGTGATGAGTAAAAAATAGCCTCATAGAATTTCTGCAAGCAAGACACTTCTTAGCTATTAATATCGCTTGTAATGAGCTATCTTTCTCAAAATAACATCTTAAACGTTATTAACTTCAATGAAAATTGATCAAATAGAAATTATTCCACATTCCTTGGAACCCTTCTCGGTTTTGGTATGAGGCCAAGTTGGGCCCATGGATCCTACTTTCAGCAGAATCTCCGATAGAGCTTTCTGAAGCTTTTGTTATCTTTATTGTCATTTTGCTGACACAATTCCCAACTCAGCACAGGTACACAGATATGGCCCCGGATTTGTGGATAGCAAAGATGCCTTACAAAGCAATACCAGCTACAGGAGTTCACAGGGGGATGGCTCTCTAATGATTTAGTATCGGAAACTTTTTCAGGCCTGTTTTGAGGGAACTCAATTAAATTTTCAATTTGAACCAATAAACCTAATTTATCCCTGCAGGGCAATATTCACGTCAAGCATAACATATACAGTAAAAAAAACAACCTAATACATAAACACACAGGACTACAAGCAATAACATTATTTTATAGAGAGCATTACTTAATTTTGAAGAGTAGCAATATTTTTGATCTTCCTTAATTTAATGCTGAGTCTGTGCATGTCTGTCATCCTCTCTCACACACACGCTCACCCACACACAGCCCGCATGTGTTTATTTCTTGACTGCTTAAGGTGATGCTGAAATAGGCATTCAATGCAGCAAATGAAGAGGATTAGAATGAACAAACTCCCAAGAGCTGTGCCTTTTTTATGGACTATTACAAGAGCAATTAGTAGGAAACTGGTTTACTTTTGAGACATTTCTCCACATTAGTTGCTGTATTTCAGTGTGATTGCTATAACCTTCGAGACATACTGTACTGTCTTCTTTGTACAGTACATATGTAGTTACAGAGTAAGAAAACAAGGTTGTCTTTTTCTATTATTTCTCTCAAAATATGGCCGTGTCAGACTAAAGTATAAATGATGCTCCCTGTGTCCATATTGTTGCAAAGGTCAGCGTGACATAAATTTTTATCATTTTCTGCAGGGATCTTTTTTTTTTTCCGAAGGAATCACTCTAATGACAGAAAGCATTGCTCAATATTTTCTGTGCTGAAGCAGTTGACTGAACAAGCATCAGAACAGCTTTTGATTTGAAGTTTTCCAGCTCTCGTTAACGCATGCACAAATCTCAGTATGTGGAGTTTTTTTTCTATATGCTCATTTGCTGAGAGGATAAAGTAGAAGGGAAAAATAAAGCTTTTGGAGGACCTCAAAGGAAGGAAAGAGAGACACTGGCACCAGTCTGAGTGGTATGATGTAGTGGGCTGTGCCATGGGTCTTTGAGCCAGATGATATATTAGACAACACTTGAATGTGAGGTTTTACTTCCAATAGCTCTTGCCTGAAATGAAGACTGAAATGGGTCTGTTTAAAAGATGTTTTATGGGCACCATGATGAAAAGTCAGTGTACTGCTGGTGTTGAAATACATGTGTACTTTTTCTTCCTTACCTCTCCAAACCAAATTGGAGGATGGTTTCCACTCCATCTGTTTCTGTTTTTGTTTCTCTTTTATTTGTAGGCAAGATATATCTGATAATAACAGATTCAGATAAGGTTTTAGAAAAGTATCCTATAGTGATTAGATGATTAGATTTAAACAGCATTGCACTGATTGCATATGGTGATTTAGACCTGTCGATAATTCCATTAAATTTGCATTTCTCACTTTTAATTTTTAAAATCTAATTTTTCATTCTCAAACTTAAACAAAGGAGTATGCATTATCAATACTACTATCAGCATGCAATTGTTTTATGTTCTGTCCAGGGCCTTCTAAAATTACCAATAATCATTTGCAATTACGAAGAGGTGATAGCTTTCTTGCTACATAATAATTCATTTCCTCCACAACACATTCTCACTCCGACCTTGACACATATTAATGTCTGGTCATGGACTTTCCACGTCTGCACACAGAGTGTGAAACACAGTCCCTCACACGCAGTGTTCCAGAGATGAGCTATTTGACGTTACTGATGCTGTATACAACAACCCCAGAGTTAACCTCTTTGGCGTCCAGTATCATCAGTGCTGTTCAAAGCTTGGTGATGACACTGAGTTGCACACGTAGCTCAGCTGAAGAGGCTCCACCTCAGAGATACAGTATGCAACTTTTTTTCATCAAACATGATAGAAGCATTTTGTTTTCACATACAGGTAGGCCAAGGCCAGAAGGGACGAGAGTTGCTAACATTAGCCAAAAAATCTAAACATATTTTTAAAACTATACATTCAAATAGTAATTTAAAATTCAAATAGTGTTAATGTTTGTTACTATACCATTTATATTTGAATACCGCAATCACTTCCAACAGTTCTACATTGAGTTGTTGAAGAATTATATCAGGAATGAAAACAATGAGTGTATTAATTGAGGTATTAACTCAACCAGGAGTCCTCTTAAAAAACCTTAAAAAGAGTTGTGTGTTTGTTTCCTTCTGGGATACTCGAGGCACATCACTGGAAGCTGTACAGTGAGAAAGGAGTCTCAAAGGAATACGAGATGGTGTAATGTGCATACTGCTTATTATGGCATGGAGCCAAGAGAGCAGTGGTCTACCACTATGTTTACCATTTGTTGTCTTACAAGGATCCAATATCCAATCTGATCAACATAAATACTCTTGCAGCAATGAGGATTGCACGCTGAAGAGATATTCAAGTATTTTTTATCTGGTAGAAACACAGTGTATGAACTCAAACTGTCAACAGTTTTCACAGGGACTATTTCTCTGGAAAGTAGTTCCAGTGAAAATTGAGGTGAATGAGAAAAAAGATTTTTTTGTTTTCCTGTTTTTTGTTTGAAACAACATTAAGTCTTCACACAGCATTCAGCTCCTCGTGAAATAAATTTGAACAGTGGATTAATCTACAACAGCTGTTCACTGTTCACAGTCTGAAAGGAAACTATTTTTTTATGTTGCTTCTTTCTGTTGTCTTCTTTCTTGATTACCTCTTGCAAAAGTTTACAATCTTGATTTAAACTCTCCCAACCCTAATATTATCACCCCAGTCATTTGTATAGAAATGTAAACTGTGTTGTTACAATGAGCAGATAAAATGAAAAGAACCATAATATATATAGGAGAATTGAAAGAGTATACATTGATCTTTAAAACACAGACACAGCTGTTGTGCAGAACCAATTATCGACAGTATTTCACAATGCTTGATCCTCAACTTGTTCGTGGAAGAAATACAGCAACAGGTGAAACGCTTTGATATTGACTTCAAAGTGTGAAGCGTGAGGATTTCCTCTGGCTCGCATACTCTCTACATGCCATCTCTACAGCTGACCTTAAGACATTTACCAATCATCAACATCTGATGTCCCCTGTGATACAAGATGAGAGCTTACATGGAAACCTCTGTCAGATAAAACAAAGCATGAGGGTGTATCAGAATAAGAGGAGGGCACCTGCTGTAAACTTAAAGTAACAAGTTATTTAATTCCTCAGACTAAGGAATCGAGGCTTGGCTGTAGCTATGAAAAATGAAGAAACATTACAGTTGTAATCTAGCAGATTACCACTTTAATGTGGACTCCAGTAAAATATTAACCTTTTCAGCTGTGTAAAGCTCCTGCTTATTAAAAACATTTTTTTCAGTGCAGTTCAATTTGACCCACTAATAACAGCTACCTGTTCCTTATGAAAATCTTATAAAACAGGTCAGGTCGAGGAAAATATCTGATCAATAATTCACTGTAAAGTGAAGCATCCCTGCTGGTAGGCTAACAGGCAACTGAGTGAGGTAAAAAATAAGTGAATTCTACATGAGAGCCTAAGCTGAAAGGGGAAGAAAAAATGAGTGGGTGGGAAATCGCATAGATCACTGTGGATGAAAGAGGAGAAACCATGAAGGAGAAAAACGGATGCACAACACCTGGGATGAAATATGTCTTCTACATGCTTTTATCAAAAGCACCTGCAGGTATCTGACAGGTGGCACTATCTCAGTTGTTATTGAGAAATATTACTTCACATTTTTTACACTGGTGCTAACAAACAGTTTGTACCCTACAAAAATGATCATCTTATATTGTGTTGTAACAATAGTTTTGTTCAAATATGTGAACACATTCTGGATGACAGATCTTTTTTGGAGTTTAAGCAATGCCCCAAACCTATTATCAGCTGGGACCAAGACAAAAAATAGAATTAAGTCAATACAGTCAGAAGCCCAGAATGCTTCAAACACTATGGGCCTTATAAATGGGCAATATTTGCACCGCCTATACGAATGTCAGTGCCTTCTAAATGCACATGACAGAAAAAAAATGTATGGCATTTTCTGCTCTGCCGGCTCTATAAATAAGGTTTTAAAAGGGACGGTTCACCCTGAGATTATACGAGTTAAAAACTGCTGGAAGGAAACATGCAAACTGGTGTCAAAGTCACACACATACTGTAGGTCCAACTATCCTCCCTTGCCTCTTTTGTAAGAGGTGCTGTGACTGTAACACAGGGCTGGGTAATATGTTGATACTGCAACAATATTATGATATGAAACTAGATATCATCTTAGATTCTGGATATCGTGGTATCGTAAGTGTTGTCTTATCCTGGTTTTAAAGACTGCATTACAGTTAAGTGATGTAATTTTCTGAACTTACCAGACTCTGATGTTTTATTATTTGCCTTTACCCACTTGGTCATATCCATGTTACTGGTGATTCTTCATCAAAGATTTCATTGCGTAAATATTTTGTTTTGTCCATATTGCCCAGCCCTGCTATAACATCCCATTATCTCTGCCTTTACATGACCACAAAGTCAACAAAACATAGGTTCTTTTAAGCACATGAACAAATGACCCATGCTGTCATTATTCTGGGGAGGGGAATGGGAAAGACAAAAGTTACATGATAACCTACTGAGTCTAACAGACACAATCAC
>JAPZEB010000017.1:12469205-12490851 GCA_029783705.1 Chaetodon striatus
TGATAACCTACTGAGTCTAACAGACACAATTACAGATTAAAAATGAAAAATGAAAGGACTAACAGGAAAATTACTGGAGACACATACATCTCTAACTAACCATTGTCAATTATCTTGGACAGGCAAGATGTCCAGGTACAAGAGTTTCTTTACAAAATAGAAGTCTGTTTGAGTCACTGAGTATGACATTCCCCTAAGTCTTCCCTGGAGCTGACACTAAAATGCCAGCCGCAGTGGGGGTTGTTTCAGACCTGCGCACTGCTGCACAGAAAGAAAGTCTAATATGCACTAACAACCCTCATGCTATGTACCTCTTTATTCTCGAGAGAGCTAGCCTACTGCTTATGGCTATACTGTATGGCAGCAAGAACGCAGACAATAACAAGCAAATTATAGGAATTTAGATAAGTGGGGCTGCTGGGAAAAGAACCAGAAGTTTCAGCATATTACTGATTAGCTTGAGTGGGCTAAACGGAAAAGTGGATAGTGAAGGAATCACCATTATCATCTGTCTAAGTAGGTGGTCTACCTACTGATATCCAACTTGGCATTCTCACAGACATCGCAGCAAGTTCTAAAACAATCAGCTCTGCATGGTTCTCTCATTGTTCACAAACTGCATTGTCTCATAATCCTTCACAAACCTCAATGTTCTATCATTTTCACACACTTCTCACACATGACCTGGAGGCACATTTAATGCATTCATGGCACAAAACCAGGATAATCTCAGCTTCCTCTGATAAATGGATTTCTTAAAGATCAGAAAGCAAAGAAACAGTTTCCTTGGGTAAGTTAAGTTTTTATTTAAGTGCATCTAAGATGGGAAAATTATTACTGTGACATTGGTATGATGGTTCTTATAGTCCAATAAAATGTGCCAAATATGATATTGTCCAAACTATATGGCAACCATTTTCTTTACTACTGTATTGCAAGAATGTTTAAATGGCAGACCATTACCAACAGGGTTCATTTTGACATGTATTTTAGATTTAGTCTAGTTTTAGTCACATTTTAGTATTTGTTATCCTTCATAGTTTTAGTCTAGTTTTAGTTGCCAAAATTTAAAACATTTAGGTCAACAAAAATTCACGACATTTTTGTCAAATTTCAGTCATTATGTTTTTTACGTGTTTTTTATCTTTAAACTAATTCAGTTAGGCTATTTCATGTATCAGAAATCAGAATCAAAGTGACAGGTTGTATAAAAATGTCATTTAGACTTCTTTCTTTTTCTTCAACTACAAATAATTCATACAGACTTACAAAGGGTGATTTACGAGCACACATTGACTAATAATCATTTGAAAAGCTCAAGCTCAAGCTCAAGCTCATCTCTCTATTTATGGTCTCAAAAACTTTGACATCACAAATAACAAATCTGAGACGACTGGGATTTGTAACAAACATTATTGTAAACTTTGACTTATCGATCTCACTATTAAGGAGCAGAACAATAACTTAATTAAAGCCTAAACTCTTTCTTAATCTGCAACATGTTAGTTTGTATGTTTAAATTCATGTCTCACAGAGTCAGTGATACAAAGTAGACCTTCAGTTGTCAGAGAAAACTCAATTGAGTCCAGACTGTTAAATTACAGCACAGCTACACTCACAGAACCAAGCCTCCTCCCTGCCTGTCAAACAGCAATCAAATCATAACCCTTCTCGAGTCCAGACTGTGTGGAGTCCTTTGGGGATCAACAGATGTGAAGTCCAGCAGCCGGTGGCTGCTTGCTCTGCAGCCATTCAGTGGCTAACAAGCGTAGTTAACTGGTAACAGCCACCGCTGCCAACAAACTAACAAACACAAATCCATTCAGCAGCTCCACCATCCATGGTCAGACACACACGGCTAATAAGTTACTGCTAAATTACAGCCCACAACTTGCACCAATGACTGACGCTGCTCCAGTGTGAGTGTTTTTGATGGTTGACCAAAGGTCCCAGTGAAGACTATTTACTGGAGTTTGCCAGCCTGTCACTCATGCAGCATTTGAAGATATGTAAGGCCGTTCGCAACTTTTGTCATGTATTGTCAACGAAAATGAAACATAGATTTTGTATTAGTTTTTATAATCAAGACCCATTTTTAGCTCGCCTTTGTCTTGTTTTTGTCATGGAAAATGTTGTTGAAGAAAAGTTTTTGTCAATGATATTAACACTGGTTACCAAATAGGAATGACGGAGGCACGCAACAGGAAATTGGTTTTGTGTGCATTTGGGGGTTTTGGGAGTTCAGCACAATGCAATTAAGGTTTCCAAGTACATTTCATCTGTTTGTGGGATTTGTTTGATCTGATAAATTCTTCTGTCAAGCCTTAAATGACAAGCTGCAAAAACTGACATTGTGTGTATAAAATACAATATGTACTGAAGAATCTATTAAATGGATTTTTTCACCCCATCTCAGCAACCTCCATGAAGGGCAGATTTACCTTTCATTCCCTCCTCACAGATATCATTCAGACAATGTCTTTGTTAGAAGTGTACAAGGGCAAAGTGGAAATACGTGACCCTCTCTTCTCTTCTTCAATGGAGGGTTGAGCTCCAGCACTGCTGCCAGTGTCAGATGCCAGCATTGATAAAGCCAGAGGCAAGATGGCAAGTGTCCACCCTGAAGCTTGCATTTTAAAACTGCTCCTGCCTGCAGCTTTCAGATGGGCACTAACTGCATAAAAGAACTCTGCATTTTACTCCTTTGTTCTGTTTTTTTTTCTCTTGCAATTCTAAAGGTTTTATAAACATGATTTTTCAAAATAATATCACAATTCTGTGGTGTGATAAGTTAAATTCTAGAAAGATATGACGTCTCTTTAAAAAAAAAAAAAAGTCTAAAGGCTAATTTTTGGAGACCGCATTTTAATTTATTTCTGCCTTATCAGTGGAGCTTCCAGGCAAGGAATGCACTACTAAAACTAACATTTACAGCACATCAAATAAAGCCATTAGATGTCACACATCTCAACAGCGAGCCAGTCACACATGAGCCACTAAGTAAACACCCCGAGCACACCCTCTAGCCATGTTTCATGGTCTCCTCCAATCTCAAGATTGCAGATTCTTTATCTGTAAAAAAACACCTGGGATCTGTGCCTTTGACAAACTGCATCAGTTGCATCAAAGGATATTTCATAATTTTGCCACTGAACTGCTTGACATGTAATTCAGTAGCAAAGATAATTAAAAGGAAATGGAGCTGGAGGAAAGCATTGCCATGGTTTTCTGATGCTTCAACACACCTGCAGAAAATTAGAGTTTGAATGGTATTCAACCAGACTCAGCTTCCCAGCTTGTAAGGCTGAAGAGTACAATAAAAGTGCACCCACAGTAGCCAAAACTAATTATCGATGAGGTCACTGAAACAATTTCCAACTCGGCTGCTATTTCATCCGATACAGCTCAACCAATGCTTTTCTTGCAGCTCAAATTATTTTCCTTGAACATTATTTTAAAGTAAGTACTGACCTCAAAACTCACAACCCACACTCAAAGAACTTTTTCCCAGTTTGCGGGCTAACTGTAATAAAGTTAATGTGGAACTTTCCTCTGGCTCTGTGCCATCTGCTTTTGAAATAGCAGCAATTAAGCTGCGACTAAAAAGCCCATCCCGAAGGCTTCAAAGTTAGCTGTTAATGATGTGCTTGCTATTGATTCTGATGTACAAGCTTTGTACAAAGCCATTGTCACTCATAAACCTGTATATTCAAGAGGATATATAAAACTTCTAGGATGTCCTGAGAGACAAACTGGCATTCTTTTACAACAATCTGACCTTTTAAGTATTGTAAATTAAACTTTTGTGAACCACAAGGTTTAATTTGGGTTTGCTGCTACCCTCGTAATATTCAACTGCTCACTTAACCAATTAATGACTACCAGGGCAAACCTAATTTTATATCATTTAACCTTTGAACCATCCCTGTGAGTGACTCAGTCTCCTCATAGATTAAGAGTAGACTTGTTAGTGAGCACTTATTTGTTGTAGTAATATCACCCCTATGTTCTGTTTGTGTAACTGAGCAGTTTCGTTAGGCTGGTGTACGTCTCCCTTGTCTGGGTCCAGACCTTGGAATCTGTCCATTTCACCGATTCATCTGGCATCATGACATCTAACAGCTGTTTCTCGGTTGAAATAAAAAAAGGACCAATGGGCAACATGGGAGCGCTAACAATCAGCCAGTCTGCACCGCAGGTGGGACGATCGCCATTGTCAAACGGTCATCAAGAGGTGCACTGGAACCAATGAGTGATAACAACCATAACCCATACGGACAAAATAGACGCCGCTATCAAGGCTATTAACATGTCTTCTCAATATCTACTGACATCGTAGTTTGTTCTACTTTGCTTCCTGGCAAAACCATTGTGTTGGCATGGCTACACATCAGGTTAGACTTAAAAGGATGTTCGAGTCAGGTAGATACCTTGGTTTCTAGTCAATAGTTAGGAAAAATCTAATCCCCTAAGAAAACTGGTTGGAGTGGATGCATTGTCAGACTGAAAATGAAAATGGAAAGTAAAGAGTTGACAAATTCTGTCTGATATTAACCAAGTGTCTCTCATCTCTTTATCACTAGTTATGGCATGGCAGCAATGACATTGTTCTCAGCTGTTCCTTTTTGTGACTGCTAATTGTGGTACTAGTTGTAGATGTGGTCCGTGTCGCTTCTGTGCACATATCAATCTTATTGGTCCTTGATGTGTGCCACAAGGTTGAATTTTGGGTCCACTGTCGAACTGGATGATTAATTGTATTTCATTTTTAATTATGATTTTGGCTTCCAGTGATTATGAAAGGAAGATAACCTCAATCTAAAAATGCTCTTGGTTGTCGTGTGTTATAAATCCAGCGCACCCCTTTCCTTTACAGCAGTGTACTTCAATGTTGCCAACTTGGTGACTTTCTTGCAAGATGTAGCAACTTTTCAGACCCTCTAGTAATTTTATTTCTAAAAATAACCCACTGCCATTGCAACTGCCGCAGGTGCAGCCTACTGGGCTCTAATTATGTTGCAGGGGGGAGCACTTGGGATAGCTGCTATTCATTTACGACGGCATCACCCAGATTTGTCGATTAGTGGAACAAGACAAAAACAGACTGGAATGCGAGTCCTTCTCCCCACAGAGGTCAGGCAGCCTCACACTGCAGATTCAGACCATGACAAAGTAATAACTAATGCTATAGGGTGTTAATAGCTGCCTGTATCCGACCACAGTAATGTACATCATACGTCAGGTCTGTACAATGTGCCTTCACGTTTGTCAGTTTTTAGTCAGTCCACTGTGCTGGCTCGTATAAACCAGCGCAAGCCGCAGTTTTAAAATGATCAACAGGTCCAAGTCTGACATTATTGATGTTTGTGTCATTTACATTATCCTCATCGACAACATGCCAATAGTTGAGTCCCTTAACTGTTACAATAGGAGTTATGGCCAGTGAGCCACCTACAGATTAATTACATTTAAAGGTCACGAAAATCTAATGTTAAAGACATTTTTTTAGTGTTGCACAATGTTTCCAAAGTCAGTGAGTAACTGTGTAATCATTATCTCAATATTAACCCTAATAATTGTGATAATGAGTTTTGCCATAATCAAGCAGCACTCGCCCACTACTATTCTCCAGCCGTTCCTCCATGCAAAAGAGTAACAATGAAACTCTTGGTGGTTAGAGAGGAAACAAGTTTGAACCCTAACAGCAAATGTAAAGAGCATAATTAATTATTTAACAAGAGTTAAATACTAATATTGCCATCCTATATGCTTTCAATGACAATGCAAAGCTGCTCAGTGTTTAGTATGTATAGTTCAATGTTATCCTCTTATTCTTTGCTTGGCATGTTAGCAGGCTAACATTTATTCATTAGCACTAAACATCAAGCACAGCTGAGGCAGTTGGGAATTGCATTAGTTTTGAAGGTTTTTGGTTATAAACTTAAGCATGGACAAATTCATATTTGATATGGTGATGACACTAGATTTAAAGTTAAGTGATCACAAGAGTTATTCCGGTTCATTCCATGACCGTGTTTACTAAATTTCATGGTGACCTATCAAATAGTTCCCGCGACATGTGGTCGACCATTCTGGTTCTGGTTTTAAATGTGAGAAAATTTCCACTTGCTTGCAACACTACACGATAAGCCAGAGAGGAGAATTAATCTTTCATGGCAAAACTTTCAATATTTGTTGAGATATTTTTGTCTGGGTCAAAGTGGTGGACAAATGACATGCCATCCCTACAGCCACACCACTAGCATGACTAAAAAAACCTGGGACATTACTTAATACAAACAAATACCTTAAGAGTTAATCAAATCAACAGGTTGTTTTGCATTAAAGCTGTGTCATCACTAAATTAACTTTCTAGAAGCGAAGATGAAGGACACAGGTTCTTTCACTGTACTCCGTACACGCAGTCATCTCCCTGTTCTCATTTGAAAGCGCTTTCTGCAGAAATGCTGCTGTTGAGAGCACACTTTAGCTGTACTGAGATGGCTGTCATGTGTCGTCATATCGTCGGTTGCCTTGTTACCAAAGATATAATGTCAGCAAAATCAGCCAATGAAGACTACAATATGTCAAAGGAGATGGCACATTCTCTCCTCTACACTGTTTTCTTTTTTCTTCAGCTCTCTTTATCTTGTCCTCCCACACTCTCCACCCTGTTCATTCACTGTACAGAAAACATCAGTATCTTTTCTCCTCCTCTCACTTTGATTTTTTTCGGTCATATAGGTCTGGAGCTACAGGGGATGTACAGTATAGTACCTCTACGTGTGTACATGCACGTGTGTGTGGGTGGCTGTGGGTAGGTACAGTACTGCTTCCACTTTGAACTCTTCGCAACGATGGCCAACCAAAGCTGTGATCTATAATTTATGTGCCATGAGACCTGTGTGTGCACACAAGTGTGAAGAGAGAGTGCAAATGTGTGTGTAGATGTGTGTGTGTGTAAATGACAGGGAGTGAGTGTGTCAGAGAGGAGCCTTGAAGGCCCTGCAGATTGTGACTAATAAGAAGAAACTAGACCCATTCTTAAGTGACAAGTAGGTACAAAAACTCTTATACAGAGTAATATGACATCTGTAATACTGCATATTAGGGCCTTGAAACTAAGAGGGAAAAGAAAGCACTTGTTATCCATCATTTGTGGGAGGTGGGTGTGGTGTGTGTGTGTGTGTGTGTGTGTGTGTGTGTGTGTGTGTGTGTGTGTAATTCCTTTGACATTAAAGTTAGACATTTACAAGGACAAAAATTAATTAATCTGAGTTTAAAATTGGAAATTTAGGGCAGAAAGAATAATTAATCAGTGGGGATGGTCTAACAAAAGACGCTACCAAATTGCATTACGGGAAGTGTAATTTCCATCATTTTAGAAGCTTGACCCCTACTAGTGACTAGTATATCTCGACCTCAAATATGGATTTTTCTGCAAAAAGGCTACATATTCCTGAAACATGGATGCCTAACATTATCATCTCTGCATCACAGAAGATCTATACGATCAGCACAGTTTCAAGGGGGGGGCACCCAAGATTAATGTCTACCCTTTTGTTCCTGAGTTATGTTGTTAAATGGTGGTTAGAAAAGTTTGCAGGACATTATGATGTCACAGTGAAACTGACCTCTGGATATAAAATGCAATCACTTCATTTTATTAGACAATGGTGTGAAGTACTGTTAAAATGGGCATATGAATTCTTGACTTATGGCCAAAATCTTGTTCCACGAGGTCACACTGACCTTAAAACCTTGAACCTTGAAATTCTAATCAGGTCATTGCTGAGTCCAGGTGGACATTTGTGCCAAATTTGAAGAAGTTCCCACAAGATGTTCTTGAGATATCTCGTTCATGAGAATAAGACAGATATGGTCACAGTGACCTTGACCTTTGACCTACAACCACCAAAATCTAATTAGTTCATTGTTAAGTCTAAATGGACCTTTTTGCCAAATTTGAAGAAATTCCCTTGAGGCTTTCTTGATATAGCGCATTCAAGAAAATGGGATGGACGGACAACCCAAAAACATAATGCCTGTGGCCACGGCTATCACCGCCACAGAGGCATAAAAACATGAAGCTTTGATCATGTGGTGAAACTTAAAAGCTGTTCTGGACAAGATTACATACAGAAATGTTATCATCCTCCATCACAAAGCGTGGCTTCCTTGAGGCCTGTGGATTCTCTTTTTTCCTAAATGAAGTTCTGGTCGCAGAGATAATCTGATCTCTGCCCACAGGACGTGGAGAATTGAAACTTTGTCAGAACTAAACTCTCTTAACCAAAGAAGCTGCTGAGTCCCACTACAGCACATCTTTTGCCCTTTTTTCCATTAACTTGGGAATAGGCCCACAGGTCTATAGTTCACTGTCATTTAACTTAATTTCTAGGTATTAAAAGTTATATCTTTTATGAAGTTTTACTATTCTGCTACTTTGAGATGCCAAAATATGAATTGCCTTGCACACACATCTTTGAGTATTCAGCAGGGAAGTAAAAGGTGTGACAAATTAAACAGATTAGTTGTAACTACAACGTATATTGTTTAATGCAATTTGTCCTGCATAAATTTGGTGTAGATGTGTTTGAGTGTCTTTTGTCTATTTTCTCTTATCTCCAACTCGCAGACTTAATTACCCGTGTGAGTCCATGTGGAGCGCACAACACAGCGAGGTGGTGCACCACTTGTGCTGGTAATTATTTTGTACTTCACCGAGCTTGTAGACAACCCACTGAAAATGTAAGCAGCATCCATGATGACAAAGCATCAGCAATGGGCTGCTCTGGGCTGATTACACAACTTAGCCTGTAAGATGGATTAAGCGGAGAGATGGAACATTAGGCATCTTGACATAAAGGTCAACTCTGTGCTTACAGTCGGATGAGTCATATTTTCTTTCAACTCATTGTATGTTTAACTTTAATCAAGGCAATTCCATCACTTCAAATGAGAGTATTTGGATAGAGAATTGAAGCAGCAGCTGAATTTCTCTCCTACACATTCAAGTATGGTATCAACATGCAGTCACTGTGAATTGGAAGCGATAAGTAATGTCTGTAAATTACAACTGGATTTTTCCCCATAGAGTTTACACTTGATTTCAGAGAAAGGACCTGACATTTTCTGAAAGTAACTATAATTGGGGATTTTGTTGGTGTCTTGTTTCCCTCCAAGGGTTTCAACATACATAAATATTTTTTCTCCAAAGCAACCAGGGGAATTGGAGGCAGAGCTGTCGGCAGCCATGCTCTATGGCGCAGTGGGGGTTTATAATTGAACTATGACCAGGGCATACACTTTCACTCATTTCACAAATGATGGAACAAAGATGTTAAAAATTGGGACTTAAAGGTCTAGTGTGCAGAATTTAGAGGCATCTTGCTGTGAGGTTGCAGATTACAACCAATCATAAGTGCCCTGTGTATCAAAAGTGTAGGACAACTATGATGGCCAACATGAAAATGTGAATGGCCCTATCTAAAACCAGTGTTTGGTTTGTCTTTTCTGGGCTACTGTAGAAACAACATGGTAGACTGCGTAAAAGAGGACCTGCTCCCTATGCAGATATACAGTAACTGGCTCATTCTTAGGCCGGTGTTGCACTATATCCACATCCTCTCCTTTTAGTGAAAGTGAAACCCACACCTAGATTCACTCTCACTTGGGAATGAGCTTTGTCTTCTCTGCATTTCAGCTTGTTTTATTTGCATTTTTTCAGCGCGATGTCCACACTAGCCACCTCTTGGATGTGTGCTGCTACTACCTGATCACTACTGTTTTTTTAATCAAGTCCGGACCTCAAAATAAGAAGAAATCTATAATTGCCTCCTTGCTGTTGTATGCCTCTGCAAACCAGTCAATGTGTAGATACAGTATACATCCATGTCTGTCCAAAGTCATATGTAGCCATTACAGTTGACCATGGATGTTTCTGCAAAGAAGCTACATACTCTAAAACATGGATGCTTCACATCATCAACTCAGCGTCGCAGAAGATCTATACGATCAGCACGGTTTCAAGGTGGACACCCAAGATTAGTGTCACCAATTCATTATCTGACTAAATGTCTCCCATTCCGTTCCTGAGTTATGGTGCTTATGGTCAGAAAAGTGTTTTTGCAGAACATTATGATGTCACATTGAAGCTGTCATAATTTCATTTTATTTTATTCGACATTTCTGTCAAATATTGTCAAAATTAGTGTATGTGATGGCAAAAACATGTTTTGCAAAGTCACAGTGCCCTTTGATCACCAAATTCTAATAAGTTCATCCTTGAGTCCAATGTGCCAAATCTGAAGAAATTCCCCCAAGGTGTTCATGAGGATGGGATGGTAAGACAACCAAAAAACAATGCCTCAATGCCAGCACAGAGGCATATTAAGAAAGGCAGAGGACACACTTCTAGTGGGTCATAAGTGATGACAAAGAGGGATTACTTAAATATGAGTCTACTTTTTAGACTAATCCTGCATTGTATACCTTTAACCACAGAAGAAACTTTCACTCTGTTCCATAGTACCATAGCTGTCCTACTGTATTACCGTGAAGCAAACTTCAAGTATTCCTAACTTTTAATACTGGCACAGTTCTGCTAACTTGATGTTATTCTACTACACCATTATGCTTTCCAGAAATATTTCTTTCCAGCAAAATTGTCTCGCTTTAACTGCCTAACACAGCTTGTGTTCACTCACTATGTACACTGCTGTCTATGCTGAAGCTTTATTCAACATTATTTTCATTGAATTCAACAAAATCTTGTGTTCCAAGTAAAATACTTCAGCCCACTGTCTTTCTCTTGTTCAATCTCCTAACAATCCCTGTTCCCCATTTGGAGAAGTCTTACTTAGGAAAAGGTCTCAGAACTGGCTGGTCATGCTGAGCTCTGCATGCCAGCCAGGTGTCATCGCTTTACAGAAGCGTTCAGAGACAAGACCCCTCACAGTCACCAGCTGCTGTCCTCTAATCTCCATCCCCTCATATTTCCCTCCTCTCTTTCTTTATCCCTACTTGGTCTTTCTTTCTTTCTTCTTTCTTTCTCAAGCTCTTTTCATTGCTCCTAATTTCTACCCCTTGTTTTTGCCTCCCACTGTTTTCATTTATTTCTTGCTCTCCCAACTGCTGTTGAGGATTGTTAACTCGCTTGGCAAAATGTTGCAGAAAATTAAAATGTTCTTTTGATGGGTTTGGAATTGCACAAACACTGACAGCATTTGCCAGCACATCAGTTATTTTGTCAGTGCAGTGGTCTTAAGGTCAGGACTAACACATTTTTAAAGTTTCCTGCAAGAACTTCCAAAGACTATTCCCAACAATCCCACATCGCTTTGAACAATTATTAATTACAAGCTGTCACTGGCCATGTCCACGGGGTGGTGGAATTATTAGGTAATGAGGTCTTGTCAACAGCGAAGGGAAGATGCAGGATAAAACATTCTGCCCCTGTTGACAAGTGATTACAGTAATTTGAAGAAAGTACACAATATCTCCCTAAAACAAAAGTTATATAAACTGTTGCACCACATGATTAAAGCACTAAATCAGTTTTATCAAGATTTTCTTATACTCAGAATGAAAAAAAACATTCACAAACAATACCAAAAAAAGGATAAGTAACTGGTGTTTGTGCTGATAATTGTTGGAGCTACTTCTCAGCTTTAAAGATATGTTACCTGCAGAATCTTTCTCTCATCTCCTACAGAACGAGGGCTGCTAATTTGGTCCAAAGATCTGTCTGATCACTCAGAGCATCCGTCTGTGGGTGTGCGGTAATTACAAGATGTGCGCATCACTGTGGAGAGGGATAATCAAGGACATGCAAACGTGGTACAACCACTTGGATTAGCAAAAACGCTTTAGAACAACAGCTGTCATTATTCCTGCACCATACCTGGCAACCTTGAAGAGTCCAGAGATGAGGAGATATTCAAAACTAGAGTGTAGGGGCGTGTGTGTGTGTGTCTCTACTTTAGAAAAATGTGAGAATTCAGAGACCATATTTCCTGCATTATGGACTTTGACATGTTGCATTCACACTGAACGATAATCAAACATAATGAACTGAGTTGGGCATTTATGTAACGCTGCAAGCTGCCTTTTGTGAGAATTCAATAATCATGTCAGAACATGAAGTTAAATCTGCAGTCAACTCAGAAAATATCAGCAGATCTTTGTGATATTTGCCCAGTCTAGCTGGGATCGATCAATAAATCTAGCATCCAGTCTTCTCATTCTATCATCTCTTCCTCTGGCTTTGTGCTTTTGGAATTATGCCTGGTGGTATATCAACGCCAGTTTGCAGTCATCAAACTGTAACCCTCACCAATGATTTACTCTCGAGGCTTGTTAAATACCGGGACTCTAATCAATGTTACCAGCTGGTGTCGAACTGATGCACCACGTGGTAAGAGCTTGAATAAAGAGGTGGGCAAAAATGACAAGCAACTTTCCTAAAATTAAGGACCCTGGTCCACATAGCATTTTTTCCTCAGTGCCAGTGTGTTGGTTTTTTTTTTTGTTTTTCTTTTCTAATTGTCCCCAATGGGGAGACAGTAAAAGTGCCCCACCAAGTGTCTTTTTACAGAGTGCTCTGTGCGGTCGCTGTAAGCACTTCTAGTTAAAAATTGTGTAGAAACTTTTATAGAAAGCTGCTGGTGTAATCGCTATTGCGCTCTTTAAGTACTGTCTTTTCCCAAGGTGTATATGCAAGTCAGAAACTGTCACAACAAAGAAAGAAATCCCATTTGTTGGAACAGATCAGCCAGACAGTGAATGTTGCTGGTGAGTGTTGTGCTTTTATCACACTATGTGTCGTAAGCTTATTGTTAGTCATTGAGTCGTCAACCCTCTGTTAACACAGCGTTAAGTTGGCTACCTAGCTAATAATAATATCAAGATTTCATAGAAAAAAACCCATGTGGTGTGCGTCATTTAAACTTAAAATGCTAAGATGAAGTGCTCGCCAGCACCCTGCTACCACTTTTCTGCCAGAGAAAAAAGCTTTTACACATGTGGACACATGTCCTAAGGCCCTGTTTCCACCAAAGCATTTTTTCTCCGGAAGCGCAATGTTTTTTCAGCTGAAATGCTATGGTTGCATCTGGTTGCTATGACACAGAATATCCACAAAAGTAAAAAATATCGGTGCAAGAAAGAGAAGGCTACTTGCTCTGGGTGAAGGGAAGGCTAAAGCATGTAAGCAGAGAGGATGGACCCAATGGTCCATGTGGGTTTGTGAGAGAAAACAAATATATATATAGAATATATTAGCATATTTCTCCTCCCTTGTTGTTGTTGTTGTTCAGTACATGTACATGAAACAACAATTGGTCTTTATGGTTTTTGTCACTTCTCCACCATGACTAAACTGCTGAAATAAGAGTATTTGGCACAGCATTTAACCCAAAGCAGGACATTTTTCATCAGAAAAAAAACACCAAACAGGCAGCACTCAATGCAGAATAGATGCTAAGCTCCTTGTCAAGCTGTTGGTGTTTGTAGCAGAGCATAAATACTCAGCACTCCCATTGCAACGAATTTCAAAGGAAATGGCCTCAGAGAAAAACACTCAACACAGCCCCAGAGTCACATTCCTTTGTACAGTTTAGTATCATGTACAATCTTAACATAATCATTCACAGGTTCAAAATAGCATTATTGGTCAACTGAACTCTCTAAAAGTCACAGATGACATACATTCTGAATCATGCATTGACATAAAATTATGTCTCAGGCCACACTTGACCTCAAAATTTGGGAAACTGGGGATAAATTATCCCAAATGTCCTTTAATCTTTTGAGATTTCCCTCAGTATGCATTTTACAGTGGAATACATACACACTACATGCTACAACAGCTTGAATATTGTTGACTGCTGCTAACTTTTAGCTCAGTCTGCTTGTCTGTGGGAGCTCTTGCTCATCACATTCTCACATTTTATGTCGGCCATGAAAATAATTGATTCCCTGAAGACAAGGAACCAGTGAGCAGCAGTGACTGTCCACTTTAACATTAAAGCTGAGCAGCAACTTGATCAAGTGTCAAGTGACAGCGGGGCGGCTTTGAAATTGAACCTTTGAGTGGGAGATGCTCAAGGCTTTAAACCTGGTTAGTCAAATGTAAAAACTAATGTCCATGCTATTCCAGCTGGTTTAAATGCCAAGTGTAATGTAATGATGAAGAAAAGATGGGCATCTTTTCTCGCAGTAACCTATACTCAGTGCTATCCATGTGAGGCTGAATTATTGCAGCACAGGCCTCACATCTCAATGTGTGCTCTGCGTGGGCGGCTTCCTACACCAAGAAGATATGAAATTCGGCTTTGTCAAAATTGAAAATTATAATACATTTGATATGTCTGCCTTTGCCTTTAGCACATTTTCTACAATTGATGTGAAACACTCAGAAAGGTGTGTGGGCAGCATATGCCTTCCTCAACTGTTACAATAATTTGTTATGAAAATGTGGAAACACAATTTACATGGCTTCCATGTTTGGCATTCACCGCAGTAAATAAAGAGCAAGTGTTGTGCTTTGAGTAATTGTTTATAATAACTTACAGTGCATATTTGCATTTTAATTAGATACAGTCCATTTTTTAGTTTGCATTTCTGTTCAGTTAATAAGCAGCAATTATAGTACCTTACTGTAATACATTAATTTTACTCATCATTTATCAGTGATTAAAAATGAAACATTTCCCTCCCCCTTCTTCCTGTTATGATTTCATTGTTCACACAATGTGCTATTTCTGTACCGGAGCCCCCTTCAGTGTAGTTTACAGACAATAACAGTGGCTTCGATGAATATGAATTTCCCCTCTGGTGTGATCCTTTTATTGTGACTCCATCTTGGCGACTAAAAATATTCATTTTATGATTAAGGTAGAGATGTGGCACTATGGCTTTCACTACCACCAAAAAAACATCCTCTATTTTACCACACTGACTGTGGAGTAAAATTTATGATTTGATTATTTACCTTTTCCACCAGGAGAAGCAGCATATTAAACCTCCTGACTTTGATCAGGCAGAGGCAACAGACAAGTGCACTCATGAATGGATTGGTGCTGGGGAAAAAGGACTATGAGCTCTCCATAAATAACATCTACAAATTCTCTTGACTGGGCAAGGACAGCCACACAATAAAATGTAAGTGATAGGGGTTTGATCAGAGGTAGAGTGTGAAATGGTTTTCTGGCAGGGCCTTGCCATCTAAAGTGGGCAGAGCACCCTGGGGGGAAGGAGATTATATTTGTTTTACTGAAACATCATTGTTCCCACTCGACTCAGGACACACTAGGCTGGATAGTTATCTACTCTAAGAAGCTCCATTGTATCAGCACCATTTACTTGGGCCTCGTTTGCACAAATTCTCTATTAGTGTTTGTATGGACAATCCTCCATTCACACAGAGAGTCCGAAAAAACTAGCAATATGAGCCAGTCCAGGAACATAGTTTTTATAGTTCCTGACATCAACTTGCTGGGCTTATGGATTCTTCAATTCTTGGGTTTCTATTTAAAGCCACTCATGTATGTTGGCTGACTTGTGTAGCTTTTAATGTTGCTGAAAACCTAGGCTATCTTTCCCAAGGCCATGATTCTAGAGAGTCCCCACAGAGCCACAGGGGCACTTCTGCACTCTCCTGAAGTAGTTTCCACATTCCCTTATTGCACTTTTTTCCCCTTTACTTTGCAAAAAGCAATTCCTTGTCAGCATTAAGTGCTAGTAAAGTCAACATCATGTTTACATGTTTAACATGCATGCTTACAAAGCTGTATTGTCCTATCATCTTCTTTTCAAGATTAACAAGGTATAATTCGAGGACTGTGCAGCTAATGTCTTCTGCATCACGATAACGACACCTGGGAACCTTAGCATCCAATTTAGCTGAAAATGAAATTAGGATTCTACTTCTTCAAATACTTAAAAATATAAAATAGCTGAAGGGTGCAGAGACTGCATTTCAGACAATGAGTTCAGACTCTTTTGCTCTCCAGATGGACTTTTTACCTGCATGCCATCAAAGCTTGCTCAAAAATCATTGGTCAATATTACTTGTACTACAAACAGAATACAAACAGAAACCAGAATACTTCCGATACCAAAATCTTATCCTGTTGCACACAGATTCTGCATTCATAAGCAGAAAACTGTTTACAAAGACTGTATGACAGTAAATCATACTGGATTGACATCAGCCCTGACAGGCACCGCAGGGTTCTGCTGTGAAGACTGTACATTTGACTGAAACAAACATGGGTGGAAACAGAATCAAGCTGCTGTGCACTGCTCAGCAACTGGTAACCTGCAGGACTGAAAAGTAAAGCCAACGTAGAAGTGCCAAAAACTGCAGTTCGTGTATTGGCCTCTTGAGGCCAGCTCCAGGAATGACTTAGTCCCCTCAGACCTTCATGATAAAATGCCCAACTTAAAAGCAGAAATGAACATGTTTACAGCCTAGTGCAAAAAAAAAAATGGTTTTGATCCCTTTCGCTAATTTCCCCACTCATAACAACTGTACTGCACCTGTTAAAGTGATATTAAGGCTTGAAGATATGCCTAATTAAGGGTGTGGCCACTTGGTTTGACAGGCTGTCTATGAACAGTGTCCTCAGGCTCCCAGTCAGATCCACCCCTGCTCCTCAACCGCACCACCCTCTCCTGCCAATATGGTCACTTCTGGCTCCAAAAAAACAAGATGGCGACAGCCAAATGCAAAACTCTAGGCTTCATAAACAAAGTCCCTAAACCAATGGGTGATACCCATTATTTTTATACAGTCTATGGTTAAGAATCAAAGACTCTATATCATTCCAGCCATCAAATACATGAAAAGGACGAAATGTAGAACTCAGGGTTCAGTGATCATTATAATAAAACACTAAGTCAACAAATAAGTCATTAACTAAATAATGGATAAATAAAGTGAGCAGTGCAGTGTGTTCAACGATAAAATCTTAAAAACCAAGAAACAATATTGCAGCATGCCTAGAAGAATATTAACAAATACAATGGAATTAAAATATTAAAATCTCAATAAAATAGCTTTGAAAGTAGCAGCAGTTCAGAGGCGGAGCAATTATGTTACTACCTATGTCAGTTAGGCCAGACACTCAAGGGGCCCTTCACAGTTATCATGTCCACACTGCTGCTAGCTGCTTGTTACTCATGTTAGTGGTTGTGTCAATACAGCTAAAGAGAGTCAGCAGAATTTAACACGTCCCCTTTCGTGGGGCAAAAGGATGGACAGTCACGCAACACTTCATCCAACGCGTTCTAAAATGGGCAAGTTACAGACCATTAGCATACTGTCACCCAAACAACTATCATGTGCTGCACTGGTGATGTTGTCCTTGTCTGAAAATGAGATGAGCACCTTCAAGTATACAATGTGTATTCGACTTACTGAATAATAAAGGGGCTGCCATCTTTGGCACACCTTATTTTTCACAAGCTTCTTTATCTAAAAACTGGAGTTGTTGATTCAGAACTAAGTTGGTAACCTCAAATTGTAAACAGGCTAACTGTAAAAGTTTATCATATATAATTAATATATATTTATATATACATATATATAAATAAATAAATATGCCTTGCCTAAAAAGTAACTAATAAATATGTGCAGTGATTTAACTATAGCCCACTACACTGCTATAAATGGCTTGATTTGAACTGTTGAGGAATGGCAGCATGTTTTGATAGAATCACTGTCTTAATATTACATTTAAAACATCCTTGCATGACTTTGACAAGACTCACAGGTGTGGGCTTCACACATCACCAGGCCATCAAAGAACACCATCTTCCCAAGTAGCAGTGCCAGCATTCTGTATGCATAACCAAGCTCTGGGGAGCTCTAGGTATTGTAATAGAATAGGAAACTGTTGCAAGACAACACAGAAGTATTTTGAGGAAATGTGAGTATTTCCAAACAATTTCCCACTGTGGCCTGTTAGTTGTTCCATATTATTAAGAGTTACTTGCTGCAGTGCGGATGTATTGTAGGGTGACTGATGCCTGGCTATGTATTTAAAATGTAGGAGCACTTTCAAGTTGAGAGAGACACAAATGTGGAAACTAACACAGCCCAAATGGAGCGCTAAAAACAGATTTTTGCTAAATCAGAAATGGATATCTATAACTGTCATGCACCCTGTGAATTCCCTCATTTTGTTGCAGATAATTATAATGCTTTTATTCTGCTCACTGTTCTCTTCCCAACCGTTATTAATCCATTTTAGAGAGAGAGGACATCATGACAGATGGGATACTTCTTGTGCTCGTGTCCTCCCACTTTGATTGCAGCGACCCATCCATACCGCCCAGGGGGCCATATGTGCTGTACTCCTCCTTGGAGGAGTGCAGGGAAGGGGCATGGAGACACGCCAGCTCACAGTAGCCTCGTTTCCGATACAATGCCAAACATGCAAAGCACATGCCTTTTTCAAGACAATTAGCCTATAATGTCCTAACAGTTTCTTCCAAAGTAGGCAGTTTCAACTTCCAGATTAGATTCTGTCAATAAGTTAACATAAAATTGATCATGCCATTTTGTGTTGTACTGAATCAAATACACTATGTGTCATTTTCCCATTTTATGGCCACAAGAAATGGTTTACTAATTAAGAAATAGCATTACTGCAGTTAATCCTGGAAGTTGTTGAACAAAATCCTATCTATGCACTTTTTGCGACATACATGCTTGAGACACTTGTTCAGAGAACTGATAAAGAATAGACTTACATATATGTTTACAATAATATGCTTCGAATCCAAGATAAACCAAGCATACTAGCTCCAAAGGGTACAAGATTTGAGATTCAGTGTCTCCATAGCTTGATGCAGCACTGAGGAACCATCTCCAAAGCAGCTCTCCTTCCATCGAACGGTCAATTCAACATCTGCCTGATTAACATGAGCTAACACAGCAGCAGCAGCTAACACCCAACACCAAGCCATTAGGCTCACACTGACAGCAAAACAGCTCAACCCTCAGTATGCACACAAATAACCATCAGGCAACATTAGCAGTGTGAGGCTAAAATTTGGTTTTAGCCCTAATATCTCTACATACATTTTTCAAAAGCTAATAAGAAGTTTAAATGCAGTCAAATGATAGGTGAAAGGTTCAGAGATTGCATTTCGTCCAATGCGTTCAGCCTCTTTTGGTCTCCACACGGACTGTTTAGCTGCATGCAACCAAAGCCTGCTCAAATGTGATTGATCGATACTACCGTGGCTACAGACAGACTACAAGCGGAATCAAAAATGCCTCCAATACCAAAATCTAACCTTGTTGCCTACAGATTCTGCATTCGTATGAAGATATCTGTTTATAGATTGTATTATAGTCATTCACGGTGGATTGACCTCAGCTCTGACAGGCACCGCAGGGTTCTTATGTGAGGGATCTGCTGTGAAAAAGTGTCTGTTGGCAAGAATCCAGGGCTACTCTGTCATGTCAGAAAGAGCTTTTATGGACCATTTCCAGCACCATGTGCCATTTCTATTGACCTCAGTAGTCACCTCCACTCGTCAGTGCTACCCTGGAGTGCTACCATTGAAAGGATAGTTACCCAGGTTGGCTGTTTTCTCTAATGTACAGTATCTTAGGCTGACATGAAAAGAGCAGAAAGAGACTGAACAGGTGAATTTGCATCAATCTTCTTGGTCTCGGTCTCTGCAGGGGGGCCGCTCTGCATGCTAGAGTCTTTGTTTCTTGTCAAAAGCTATGACAGATTGGATGGAAGTAAGGAGGTCAAAGGAGCGACAAAATGTGACACGACTACAAATTGTGCTTCCATCCAGTTATTGAAGGAAATCAGACTGAAATCCACATTCCATTGAAATCTTGCAGTTGTTATTAAATGCATTCCTTTGGCTCCACATGGCCTCATAAATCTAACTTGGCACATAAAGGATCACATTACATTCCAAAAAAGCTAACAAGTTAATGCTTCAGCAGGGAAACACCGCACCCATCGCTGATTTAAAGTACAACTTCCAAATACCAAAGCCATTACAAAACCAGACTAACATAAATGACCCTCGGTGGCTTTTCAGTCTCACTTCATCAAGAGTGATATGAGCAAACTGATCCAGTCAGCTGGGTCCACTGTGTTAGATGCTGTTCCAATTGCCTCCAATCTAGTTCCCTTTGTAGAGCATGTATTGCCTCTAGCATTTGGAAACCATGCACCATTCAGAATAAATGAAATAACACACTGTAACAATGTCTAGAAAAACAATATAGATTCTATTATTGTGGCTTCTAATAATGATCAGCCCAGATTTGTAAATGATATAACACAAATCCTCCAGTTGATAATGAATTACAGACTCATACAGACAGTATGAGGAACTGGTTGCATTTTTCTGGTCCAGAAGGTGACAGTTATGTAAATGCGGCGTCCTAATCTGTCAGTAGCACTCCTCCAGGATTGATATTTTGACAGCATGACAGACTTGAGCCTTCTATTTTTGGGAGATAGTTTCAACTGTCAGACACACTGACTGAACTGTCTTGCATCAGGAGAAAGATTATGTTTTAGGGCATATTCTTATTTCAGCTTTTAGTTTTTGATAGACCAAAGGAAATGCTTTCATCCATTGGTTTAAGGCAAATGACAATTATTTCCATTTTCTCTTTTGTTAATCTGTTGATTGTTTGAATTAATAGATTTATTACAATGAACAAATGAAGGTGAAGTGTAAAAAAAAAAAAAACAGGTTACATCTTGAAATTTAATATTCAATTCACAAGCTATAGAACAGGAAAAGTGCAAATCCGCACATTTGCAAACCTTTAAATATGCCATAAATTATTGATCGTCAAGAAATTATCTGTCAATCAATTAACTGCCTTATTGCTGCAGTACTACATTGAGTATTAATGTAACTTTTGTGTTTAAGATTTACATAAATGCATTTACCATAGATATCTATGTTTTCATGAGCATGTAAGTTATATAGAGGCAAGATATATGTACATAGGTACTGTTTCTGTATCAGCATAAGAAAAAAACCTTTTTCCGGCAGTGTGGTAATTTCCAGCCAGTTTTATGTTCGATTTAGTTTTTTTGTTTCTTTTTTTCAAAAGTAACATGACAGGTAATACAAATGGCCTCATTTCCAGGTGCACAACACCCCCTACAAGTTTAACAATTAATGCAATGCTTTTGACAAACAACCCTCTCAATGAACCTCTGGCAGAGGTGGGCTTAGCACAAAATGGCCATTGAATATTTTCAGTGCACTGTTCGGAGAAACCCGCAGAATAATTCTGCAAAACGGATATGATCACGTACAATTACTTAGATAATAGTCAACATGTTTAGTATGAAATGACTGTACACTACACTGGATGGAAGACATCGTCACTACTCTATATATTGTATATGTCCACTGAACTTAGCATTCGCATGTGCTGCAACTGACTAAATGTTCCCGGAGGCGGCAGGCATCTGACCCAATGATGGCCCTTATTCTCCCTAGCAGATGCAGAGAGTGCAATTACTGCTCACACAATTACTACTCCTCACAGTGCACAGCAGGCCGTCGGGTTCAGATTCTGTCTAACACATCTCTCTCTCTCTCTCTCTCTCTCTCTCTCAAAAAAAATATCTCC
>JAPZEB010000017.1:12490951-12515018 GCA_029783705.1 Chaetodon striatus
GATTCTGTCTAACACATCTCTCTCTCTCTCTCTCTCTCTCTCTCTCTCAAAAAAAATATCTCCAGAGCTCTGCTGAAATGAAGGAATCCTCTTAGTGAGCTGTCATATCGGAAAATTAAGTGTGAACTTTGAACCCAGAAGAGAGGACATGGAGATTTTAGTATATGATTGACAGCAGTGTATATGTAGCCAGGTTAGGGATAGCACGGTATTATTTACAGTTACTATAAAAAAAAAGTAATTTGGAGATTTTAATTTTCATCACAGGGTAAATGCTATTCCAGACTCCTTCAGCAGTCTTAATATCAACCCATTTAAATAAGGGAAATTCACTCTAACAACAGATATAGAGTCTCCTCTCATTGAGCTTTGAAGGATTCAGGGCTATTTTGGGCTTTTATGGCCTGTTTCCCAGGTGGAAAATACTCTAGAGGAATGAGGGTTTTCTCCTTATATTATTAATCAAACCAACAATGCATCCAAAGAAGCCACTGGTGCAGACTGTACTTTTTTGCCCCTCAACGACACTCTGCTGACCAATTTCCCATCACTTGCTCCGACTCACCCCATTTTGAAGAAGCAGCACAATGACTTTATTACCGCGGCACAGGCAGACAGGGACTCATAAAGCTGACGGGTGTGATAACTCGTCCCCTACCTTGTCATGGCTCGGAGAGGAGGATGGAACAAAGGTGTGATGGAGAAGGGCATGAAGCCATCGTCCCGCAGTGTGCTCAATGGGTTTTCCCAGTGACACCCTGTCGCTCCAGATTTAAAGACTGAGGGGCAGGCCCAGACAGTGATGGGTGATGGAGTGCCGGAGATGAGCACAGGGCCGATGTACCTTGGTGTTTACGTCTAGCCGTGCACATCTCCTAAGAGCAGTTTGTCTCTTGACTGAGGCACATTTAAGGGCTTGGGGTGAGAGGGGCATTGGAGCCTTCTGACTTTTTTAAACCTTTTTTTTTCCTCAAGAGATAGATCGATAAAGTGCATACCTTTTCAGTTTTTCCAAGAAGTCCATTCCTTTTCTATTTATTATTAATATTAAATGTCATAATATCATCATTATTTGATGTGGGCACCTATCTACACCTGCTGAGTGAGATAAACAGAACATACTCTTCACCGCCCTCAGCCTCTGAATTTTTTATCTGAAACTCAGCTGAGAGAAGGAATCAAAAACCTTTACATACCCTATGTAAGGAATGTACGCAACATCAAAAAGAAGGGATATATAAATGATTCTGACAGCTACTGAATACACAATTTATTGTGCACAAACTGGCATTTATAAAAGATCATATGGTGTGAGTGTATCTAATGCACATTTCAGACTTAAACAAGTTGTTTATTTTACACTTTAAAGAACCAAAAAATACCACACACTCTCAGTTTTAATCTGAAACACCTGTTAAGATATCCTAATGTGCAAGAACAGTATAGTAATTGTACATCTAAATCTAAAATAATAATTATAATATAATAATCTTAATGACTGCTAAATACCTTCACGATGCTTGGTGCTGAAAGTTTACACACACATTAATTTAGGGATGTGCAATCACTGTGCATCAAGATTGCTGCTCTGACACTGTTGAAGTCCTCTCACCAATGTCATTCTATAAATTGGCACTTTTTCTTCGTCATTCTTTTCACTGACAGACTGGAAGAGCAGACACAGGTGTTTGATTCGTTATTATCCATGTGCACACAATTTAATGAGTGAGATTTATAAATCATGCATTTGCAGCTTTATAATCTGACGCCAACTGTGTCTATCCACATTTCTGTGTTTACAGATTCAAGACAAAAACTCTGTGCACTGAGTTTTCTACTTCTTACCCCAGGGATAGAACAAAGGATGTCCCATAGCACTTCTACTGTTATTCTCCAACAATTAAGACTATTGATTTTGATCTGGGTATAGTTTTCTGTTGATATGAATATTAAATTAGTACAATGTGTGTGATTTTTTTTGTCAAAGCTCTGACACACAGGTCACAGTATTTTAAATAGCTGAGCAGTTTAAGAGGTCATTGCTGGTGGGAGGCTATCATCTCCGATTCACAGCTCTGTAAGTTTGCTCGAGGGTAATGTCGACCTCTGCGCTGACACAAACTTATTGCTGGTGTAAATCTCCAGCCACACACCACTCCTGCCCTCTCGCCATGAATATTTAAACAAGTATACATACATACTACGCTGTCTTACATTGTCTACAATATTATTGCTTGCCTGGAGTTATGCTTGAATTATGCCTTTGTCTTGGGAAGTGCAACTTTGGATATTTTCTTTTATATCTTCTGTATATCCAGACACATTCTGATGACATACTGGGTGAGAAAATATCCAAAAGGAATACCTACTTCATGCACTCAATGTTGTTTTCTCCATGAGGTTACTGGGGACGCAGAAGTGACGGGGTGTATCCACACTAATGCATCTCTGCTCACAGACAGATGACACACCTCCAGACCTATCTGTTCATTTACCTCCACAATCAAGATTCACGGCTCTATTTTCCGCTGCCCTGTTTGCCAGAGGTGCTCTGTTTTCTTCAGTGTTAAATGAATTAAATGGGCCGACTGCCAAAAGCACTGCTCATTCCATATACCCGATATAGCAGCGTGTCTGCGTCTTGGGTATGTATAGACAGAAATTTGGAGTGCGTTCACACGTTGCCTGCGGCTGATTAAAAGTGATGAATTTTGGTTTCAGAGCTCTGCACCGTGACCTCTATTTTTACAGGTCAAGTTGTGTTAATGTCATGATAATAATAAAAAAAATATTAATACTGGCTTTAAGTTATAATTACCAAAAACATTACTTTTAAATGCCAGCTCAGATTCCACACTTGGGTGCACAAAAAAGTTGCTAAAAAATGTCACCGTTACGAGCACAGTTGCTCTTCTAAATGAGCTGCAATAAGCCTCGTGTCTGAGAAACAGGGAGCAGCAGACAGCAGTGCCTCGGCTCTGCATGACTGGCTCTGTCAACGGCAGCATACGGAGGTCTGGCGCTGGCCAGGTGGCTCTTACATCTGGCCCATTAGCTCTCAACCACTGCAATGACTCTCCACACCACTGAGAGCCTGTTGAAATAATATCATCAGGACCTGTAAGTGCTGAAGGCCGCCTTGCCCATTGCCTGCTCAGAATAGCGAGTCATGGCCACACTCTGGATCTGACCTGTCAGCTCTGAGGCCGGGTCCATCCCTGAATGGGATATCTTGCAAAATAGTGAGGACTCGGCAGTTCAATGCGTTGATACAGTATGGATTTGATCAAATTAATACAGCACTAGATTTGATAAAATGATTGTAGCTCTGGACATAGAAATCCCCAGAAAATTAATCCAAGTTAGTGATTGATTTTTAAAAATAAAATCAGTTGCATTCTTAAATAGCACACATCAGCATTCAGTCTTATGACATTTACAATTTATTTCCCTGTATTGTATCGAGCTAATAATATTCATTATGGATATGCATCCTTTGAATCTCACAGGGCAAATAAAGCGCACTTACAGAGAGTTTTATTTGCATTTTAAAATGCTCAACATCAGCCGTCCATCTTCTTGGGCATAAGAATTTCAGATAAACTGCAAAAGCTGAACTACAACTACTTTCAACACATTAGGTAAGGGTCTTGTCTTTGGTCCTGCAAATATTCAGCAGTGTGTTATTTTTTTTTTTTCGTAGCAGCTGAGATTAAATAATATATGCTTTTGTCTGGGACTTCAGCCAAGACAATCTAGAGACACGTCTGTCTCTTGTGAATTTTGTGTCCCTGTCAGGTCACGGTAGTTAACACGAACAAAGCGACCAGGTCTTTGGCCTTTACTTTCCAGTCTCCAGTCCCCTGACTCTCAGGGACAAACCCCCACCTCCAAAAGCATGCCTCTTGCCCTGAGCACTGCACCAAGTGACACATTCTATCCATCAACTGCTGCGCTACAACATACGAAGCCAAAAAGTGCAGGGATGGCAAATTTTTCATGCATATGATATTCAGGCTACAGCACATCCGCCTACGTTAACCCAGGAGAGTGAAAGATGGAAAGGGAGGGGAGGGGGCTTTGAAGATGGATTACCAGATCACGTCACGAGAAAAGAGGCTGCTATGAGCAAGCAGCAATTTCAGGAGAAGGCACTCAGAGCGAGTAAAGTGTGTGGGGAGAGGAATACAGATGCTCATTTGGTAGGAAGAGTTTATTTTCATGTCAACAGAAGAATAGTGTGTATTAGTGCTGTCAACTACTTTAGACCTCAAGCTAAAAGCCACTCTTCTCTTCTCGTCTTTCTCATAAATAATAATAAAAATAGATGCCATGGCCTTAAATTTGAAATTATAGAGCCACTGACTTAGTCACAGATAAGTGGTGATAACACATGAATTTTAGCTTTCGCCTGTTTGGTTTTAGCAATCAATTTCCTTACAGCCAGGCTACATTTGGCATGTTAAAAATCTTCACTTCAGCACTGTGTTTTATGAGTGCAATTCTATTGGGCGAAAAATTAAATGCATAATTCAGGGTTGAACAGGCTGCCCAATTCATTTTACAAAAGGGGGACACAAGCCAAAGAAAAAGAAAATGGCAATCAGTGGATTGTTCCTTAATTTATCATCATGATACAGCAGTGACGAAGAAGGCAGACTTGAAATGTTGTTCTATTTTTCTCCTGCTGGCAACGAGTCTGTAAAAAACAAATAAAATCTAAAGAAAAAAAAATGCTTTTTGTCCTTAAATGACAAGGGCTTGCTGATGAAGTTGCTCCTAAATAAAGAAAGACCAGCGTAATGAATGCCTGGGTCTCGCTCTTGCCAAAAACTGCATTACAGTGCTCCTAATGGTTTCCCTTGTCTGAATCAAACTATCTGAGGACGTGCTCCCAGCAAGAGTGAATTAAACTCCCAGAGATGAATTGTGGGAGGGGACTCAGGAGGCCGAGGGTGGGAAAAAAAAGACCCAGCAGATACATGACCCCATTCACAAACCAGGGGCAGGGGCAGCCATTATCATAAGCTCTCTGAAATGAACGACAATCTATCACATCCAAGGTTAGCAGCTCTCACTCAGCAATGCTTTTTCATCTCAAGGGCAGCATGTGGGTAAATGCACGAAGACGACTGCAACAGCAGCATGATTACACAACTCTGTAACTTCAATAAAACTGCGTGGCAACTTCATGTCAGTTGAAAACTGCATAAATTAACATAGATAAAAGTGACAGTTATATATTTCTGTATATGCATTTCCAGTGTTAGTTGTGGTCATGATACAAAAAGACTCACCATGTTTCCTAAAAGTGAGCAGATTTCATGTTGTGGCCATGAATAATAAAAAGAGAGCTTGCCTCCCTCATGAAATGATTATGTACAAACTAAGCAGGCCATTTCACATGAAAATGTTAGCAAGAGGTGACTGAAAAAGCTTAATTTAACGGGTTATTTTCTGACCTGGGATTTATCCTATTATTTACAATCACACTATGGATGGTGCTTAAAACATTCTCACTTAGAGCTTTATGTTGCTCAAATTAAAAGGTAGCTCTCTTTTCTAATACACACACACACACAGGGCCAAAGGTTGAAACCAGAAAGGGAATAAAACACATCCATTCAACACATTAACAGTCAGACTGCAAAAGAATCTACAATTCTAAATATCTTTTGTAAAGCAGCCTGACCAAGAAGAGACAATAAAAAAGTCTTTTCTGTGGTTTCTGCCAGAACTCATGTCCAAAATACTAGTTCTGGCAGCTGAAGTCACAAAGTCAAACCCACAGCATGAACAATAAGCAAACATACTTGTTAATTCACAATGTGACTAAGGTTTTGAAAGATTAAAAGGTACTGTGGCACATGAATGCACCACAGCATAACAACAAGATATAAAACAGATAGCTCAAATAAAGCAATCTGTTAGCAGATTTGATGACATCTAATTCCTTACACAATTCAGCTTCACTCTGCATTTGTCTGGGTCCACATTTTGGAAACCACCCTCTCTACCAAGGTGAAACAGAGTTTAACAAGTTAACAATTTTGTCTGATTTCAGGTAAACTCCGCATGCGAGGGTTGGGGGGGGGGGTTATCCTAACAAACTGCTACAAAATGGAAACATTTAAGGTCAACTTCCACCTCTGTGCTGGCCTAACTATGGATTTAGTAGTAAATACCTATAGAGGGAAATTTCCGTAGTTGAATTCGAGTTGTTACAGCTGTTATTGAAGGTACGGCTCCAGAACTGCTGTCCACAGTAGTGTTGTCACAATACTGAAATTTCTAACAATACAATACCTTGAAAAATATCGATACCATGCAGAAAAAAAATTTACACTGACAGCATTTTTAATGAAAACATAAATATAACAAGTGTATAATATGGCAGCAATGATTTTTTCTTCTCTTGGGGACTAGCACTGAACAGCAGAATGATGGTAGTCAACATTAATTAATAGTCATCAATCTAAGTACTGGTGCATTGATACTGCGGAACATGAGAATGGGAAATGTTTCAGATATTTACAATAAATGTGTGTTGATATATTGAGATAGTTTTGACAACACTATTCCACTCTCTTCCAAGCAAGCAGTCTACTAATGGTGGGGAGGGAGCTTGACATTACATAACAATCACCTTGCACTTTTTGCAGGCAGCCAGAAAGGCCTATTTCATAAACATGTTGATAAAAATGGCTTGAATTAGAGTGTTTCGATCCAAAAAGCCATGATGGCTGCCAAATTCGAGGCTTCAAACGGTAGTCCACAAACTAATAGGTGACGTCACAGTAGCTACGTCCATTATTTTTACTGTCTATGGTATTAGCTCATGATTAAGTGACAAAGTGTAATCAAATCTGTGCTTCACTAATTAAGTAAACTGAGTCAGCTTATGATGACTGTGTGATACTGGTGTAAGGACGGGCGACAGTTAGCGAGTGGCTCTTGGTTAAAATTATTTTGTGAAAAACATTTACTTTACCTTCTACCTGCATAGGCACCCAGAAAAGCTCAGTGAATGGACCATCCCTAAATTTGCTTCACTCATGTTAATGCAATGCTCTCTCTCCTGCTAGACACATACATTTCAACTGAGAGAGACTTACTCTGTGGGGGTACATAGCATACACACACACACACACGAGCACCACAACACCACTATGGACAGCCCAAAATGATAAAATATAAAAATGATAGAATCATTACTTAAAAGAAACACATCACTTAGAAATTATGTTTCTGTATTAATTTCTCACTAAGGTTGGACTATGTTCGTTCTGAGTACTAATTCAAAACTGTTAAATTCTTGAACATTGTTTAGCTCTTCAAACAATGACTTAAGGCAAAATTAGACACTCTTGGGCACAGTTTCCTAGTTAACTTTCTTGCAAGACTTGAGCTGAGCAAAGAAAAGAAGGATTTTATTGTGTGGGCACATTTTAAATTGGATGATGTGGAAGATTTTAAATAACCTTGTGTGGCCTTGGTGTTGCTGTCTCCCTCCGGCTGTCCTTATTCATCATGCTTCTCAGTACTTTCCTATTGTGTGATAACTCTGTGCCTTATATTTACATTTTAAATTTACATTTTTTCCCTTGATGGAGACTGGACATGTAGCCCACAGCTTATTGACACTAGCATATTAAAGTTAAACTTCACTATGTATCTTGTGGCTATCTATTTATTTATTTATTTTGAGCAACTTGAGTTAGGACACTGTGTCTTGGGAGTCTGCCTAATGCAACGAGAAACACTGACTTCATGAGGTACGTTTTGGGAGGTAGAAGCATCAGTAGCAGTGTTTGGGCAGAAGAGGAGGAATGTGGCCGAGAGATGTTCGAGGCTGATGATTTGAAGGGAAATTTTTAACCTGACGAGTTGGAAGAAATGTTGGAAGAAGACGACGCATTCAGAGGCCATCTCTGCCAGAACCCTGAGGTTTGTCATTTGAGTCAGACAACTACTGCTAGCTCAGCAAGTCGAACCCCTGCAGCTCATTACAGCCCACTACACCGCTGTAGTTTGTCCAGTGAGTCAGACTCCTGTAGCTCATCCTTTAAGGTTGGCCCATTGTTTAAAGATGTCACCTCGAAATATACTTGAGCACTCCTGAGCTGCTACAGTGGTACAAAGAATTGAATGCAGTCCGTATTCTTGGCCCTTTGGGAGATAGATCACTCCTACACCATCTCCCACAAACTGTATCAGTCTAATTGGGTTCTCTCTACATATCCAGTCTGACTTTTGATATAGCCCCCAAGGGAGAATCAAGCAACTTTGGGACTCACCAGATGTAGCTTCCTCTGGTCAAGTGCTGAAACAGCAGAGCGAGTGAATTCTGCTTCCTTGCTTGCAGCATCATCATTTCCATTTCCTGGGATGGACAAGAACTGCATAATTATGTCTTGCGACAATGTCTTTTTCTTTTCAAATTTCAACAGATAATCATAAACTCCAAAGTTTTTTACCTTACCTTTTTACCATATTTGAAAGTCCCTCAACATGAAGGTCTCTGTACACTGAGCAGCTGAGGTGTCCTTGAGTTCTGAGGGAAAATATTAACCCAAAAGTATAACCATCAACATGCACATGTACATAATTTCATCTCACAGAGCCTTATGGCAACATCAAAGCCTGGTAATAGGGGTCTGCACAGGGCGGGCTGGCTCTGTCCCACCAGACCAGCAGCAGGTGTTGGTGGCACAGACTTTTTATTTTTTATTTTTTTCACCTCTTACTCCAAGGCTGCGTGTGTGCGACTTGTAATGCGCTGGACAGTCTACTATTTGCACCAAGCTGCCATTTATTAACATCTGTCACACTCTTACAACGTTTATTGGAATCTTTTATAGACTTTTTCCAAACTAAAACTGTTTTGTGAAATGTGAATGGTGCATGGCTCAGATTACAGATGAGCAGCTGGCAGGCGAGTCAAGTCTACTTTATTTATGTTGCCAAATATCACACATTTGCCTCAAGTGGCTTTACAATCTGTACAGATAGATACCCTCTGTCCTTGGACCCCTGCTTTGGATATGGAAAACTCCTTTTAACAAGACAGGCTGGATACAGTGGGCTGCAGAGGCTGGACATGTGCTGAAGAAAATCCCGCAGATGTGGCCAGCTGTGGTGCAAAGAGCAGCAAGCAGGAGCAGGTGGTGTGGCATTTCAAACATGCCACGGGCATATCACTATGAACTTTGTAAAAAAAAGATTCCTGACATGACTCTTACTCCAACATATCCACATATGAAATTATTTTAAAAGATGTTCTCCCTGAAAATAAATCTTATTACTAAGTTCTACAGCACTGTAAAGCTCAACCTAGATTTGGAACTTATTCAAATTTTGAAACACAAACACAGCAAAATCCTTTGAAAACAAAAAGATGAAATTTTTATCTCCCGAAAAGCTTTTTTCCTTAGAAAAGAAACTGAGCAAGCAAGGTGCCTCTGCAGTACTCAAAAGGTCAAGAACATTCTGTTATGGTTATAAAATTCATTCTGAGGTAAGATAACTTTTTAAATATTTATTCTATCCCTGTTTCCTGTTTCTAATATTACAATGCTAAAACGACTAATCTTTGGTCCCATAATAACTGCTTTCATCTAGGAGTGTTTCACTTGTCACCAGTCACCTGTCTATGGCACTCTTTTGCTTGGGTGACTGTGAAAATGACAGCAAAAGTTAAGAGAATAAAATTAGATAATCAAAGATTGAGGGGCAGCTGTAAGGCAGATAACAAGATCAGTCATGTGATGTGTGAAATCAAACAAACTCACAGAGGGCTGTTGTTGGAAAGGTGAGGTACTATTATTTCCAAAATTGTAAGACTAATCTAGAGGTAAATGTACAATTCATCCCTCCCCCTCCCCTCATATCTAACCTGCACAGGTGTATTCACTTATTTTTTTCTGATTAGACCTCTTGTCTTATGATCATTATTATCATTCATCCTTTAAGAGGGCGGAGTTCAGAATCATTTACAACACCCAAAGGCTGGCTATCATTTCCAATGGATGCAAGAGCAGGAATCTTGTTTATGGTGTTGCATTGAGTTTAATGTACATTTTGAGTCAAGCAGATGTAACTGAGGCGATTACAGTGAGCTTGGTTTTAAAGTATAGACCAGGTAGGTTATTTGAATGAACAAATTCCCTAGAAAAGGTTGGATTATAATGTGTTTGGAATATAGAATGGCAAAGTACAACTTTAACGTTGTCAAATTATCATGACAAACGTTTTCTTTATGAGGAGAATATTTTAAGTAGACATTCTTAGTTTAGTACACTAGCCTATTTAATAGCCCACGAGTTTTTTAAACACTATAGGAGAAGGAAACAGATAAGCACTTGCGTCTTTGCAACACCTCACTGATAAAACAACAATGTGAAAACGATAAATAATCTACCTGCGTCACTGTATGTATGCGCGTTCCCGCGGCCAGGTGCATATTTCTGATGAGAGGCTAACTACCGTCATATTATCCCTCACAACAACCTGTTTGGACAAGCCGTTTACCATTAAATGTGCGCACTAACAGTTAACTAGATGTAATAAAGTATAATGGTAACAAATATATACATTATTGCTGCCATTTAACGGTTAATTAGGAAAACACTCACCTATTGCAAAGCTTCACGAAACTCCAACCGCAGAGCCGTCACGTCATCCTCACATACGCTAACATCCACTTCTGTAAAGAAGGAAATATCTTCTCTGAATCTTGGAATAAGTTCTTTGTAAGTTTAAAGGCGAAAAGTCCGATAAACCTACCTGTTTCCACCTGTAATATCCCCAAGCTTTGCAGAGGTCAACACTAATTAGCGTAATGACAGTAACACTTGGCGCTCAGGTGTGCGTGCAGCGCCGTGCCACCCACAAAGCGTCATTCAGTCAGCAAGCTTAATTATATTTTTAAATTTTTAAATTATTACATTTTAAGCCTTTCAATATTATTTACACATATGCCGTTATAAAAAGTAATACATTAGGTGTCATATACTCCTTACTGAATTTATCCATGTTTACGCCGAGCCGCAGTATGGCAGCCTTGTAGGACAAAATACGCCATTAACGCGTTGCTGTTGCCATTCTGCCCCATTCCAGCAGATGGCAACAATGCCACAAAAAGGAGCAGTTAGTACCAAGACTGTGTAGTAGGCTCAACTCTGAGCTGTTGCTATTTTTATGCATGCTGATTCACTACATTGCCATAACTCTCACACAAACAGAAGGCCTTTAAGCATTAAGCTCAAGCAGAATATGACAACCATGTTGAGATGGTATTATGTTAAGGAACTAAGGAGCGTTACTTATCAGAAGAGGGGGGTGGCTGACGTGTGATTTTTACTTACACTGGTTAGTTTGTGCAAGCGGTTTAAGCACATATTTGGTTTTATTTTTTTTCTGATGGAAGCGTTACACAGAAAGTGGTTGCAGGCTGTAAAATGCAAGGTGTCCCATTGCCTTTATTTTTGATTCAATGCCATTGGTAAAAAATAAATAAACAAATGCTTGCCGTGCCTTTTTATTGTTGCTTATTGTTGAGCGGACGTTTTTCCAGCTCCGGAAGTTCAGCGCATAAACAGCAGGCGCCTGGGGCAAATCAAGGTGCATAGCACCGCAAAAACAGCAAGCAAAAAGCTAAATTCCTGAGAAAAACAATTTCAAAAAGCTGCCTCCAGTTGGTGAAACATTTATGATCGGGGCCTTAGTCAGCAAATCAGTCAGGAAATTTGAAATTCAAATGATAATTTCTGTTTTTGCAGTTTCAGGGTATGATAAGTAGCGTAGTTTTGGCAATTTTTAAAGAAAACATGCCTACCCAAACCACATATTTTCCTTAAAATCTGCAGTAAAATAATCCAAATTACAACCATTTAAATTTGTATGCCTTTCCCCTACGCCCAACTAAAAAACACAAGTCCCTTCCCAGTGCTTCATTTTTTTTTTGACATGCCTTCTCTTTTTTGCACCACCCCCTCCCCTTTAATAAATAACAAACAGTCCCTAAAGGAAAGCAGGGGTGAATGTATGTAGCTTATATATTTAATCTAAATGTAAATTATGGGATTTTTTTTTTTAGGTTGTGTAGATTTATTTGATCTTGTGAATACTCCAAAAACTTAAAAACTATTGTTCAGGAGCACTTTACTGTCATGAAATTCCCTGTGATCTAGTGTCAGACACCCTATAAAAGCAGCTTGAATCTTGTAAATCTCACTCCCAACAGAACATATCTAATCAAGTTTGCTCTGTCTGTTTGTTTCTACATTGTTTTGCCAGAACAACAGAGCAGCAGGGTGTCATGGTGATTAAGGAGACCGCCCTTCAACTGGAAGAGGCTGTGCTCAGGCCCCCGTGTTGGCAAAGCATCTGCATGGTTGTTGTGTGTCTTTGAGCAACACAGTGCACCCCCCACCCGCCCGCTCAAGGGAGGTCTCTTCTCTTCGCCACCTGCGGAGGACTTCCATCACAGTCTCACAAACTTTGGGGAGATGAGCTATACTCTGAAGTGTAGATTATGTGCAGCTCTGCAGCATTGTGGTCCACACTAAATGTCAGGAAAATAAACTTTTGGCTGCATTTCTCTTTTAAGATATTCATTTGTTTCCCACTCAAAGCTCTAGCAATTCATAGTCGCCATATTGAGCTTGTTTGGCCACTCAGTAAGGGTAAGGGTCGTGTTGTGCCACATGAAAAATCAACAAAATTCTCTATAACATTTGGTGGCCTAATGAGCCAATGACATTTTTGTCACTGTTCCGTGTAACTGAAAACTGAACTCTTTGACTTCTATAGTCAGCTTGAAAATTTTCAAAGGGATATTCTAAGTAACACATTTTTCTAATTGAAAAACCCTGGATCGCTATAGCAACTGCATCCGCAGCATCATCATGCCAAGTCCTCCACCTGAGACAGCTTTGCCTACATAATTAGAAGCTCTCTTCTAATGCTGAAATCACAAAAAGGGATAAAAAATCAGGCTGATCTGACGGGGGAAAGAGTGATGGTGGCTTGTTAATTCATAATCACCCTGAATTAATGATTGAGTGAGACTGAGAGGCACGGGGCATATGGAAAAGAGAGGGCTGCAGATGCTCCCCGGCGCCTAGGGGGCTTCTAGGAATGAGAGCAACTCGGTGCCTTGTCACACACAAACACGCCTGTATGCATGCCCATAAGCATAAACACACACACACACACAGACCTATCCTGACATGAAAACATCTCTGATAAGGAAATGGTTTCAGTTTTATTTAGCATTCAGACCACATCACACAATATTTTTTTAGTTTAAATCTTAGTGGTTTGGATGCCGACAGCCAGGGGGAACTTAAATAATGAAAAAGAGATATTTACTCCTCCCTGGACAGTAAATTGCAGAGGGAATGCTCAAAATAAGGTACCTACCGCCCCTTTCCTTTCCCCTATTTCCCTTTCCTTCCCTTCCATTCAATTAATGCAAAACGAGTTTATCCTTGAATAGATTTTTGCCGTTTTACCTGAAGTGCTTCCTACTTGAGCTACTCAGCCATTCACTCCATATCTCTAAACTGGATCAGAGCATGGTAAACAGACGCCAATTGTGTAGCCCGCAATTGAAATGAAAACTGCCTCCTTGGAGAATCCCCCCCAGTGCCTCAAGCTAAGGCAGAGGGTTTCTTTTTCTCTGACCAAAAGGATTATCTGGACAAGCCACAAAGGAATCTCTGTGGATTCATTTCTTGGTCTGAGAATATTGCACATCCCATCTTCTGACATACAATATAGCCAAGGGATGCCGGAATAAGTGTCCAGACTGTGGCACTGTGAGCATCGTCTAACTGTCTGCTATCAATATCTACTGCTGGCATTAAAAAAGGAGAAGAAAACCCTTTATGACAATAAAGCTGGGAATGGATGCCTTGCTGGTATTTTGTGAAAATGAAAGATGCAAGCCCAAGAAACCGCAAGCATTCTTTTTTTTATTATTACTTATGCTCACAGGATCAGGTATGGGTAGGTATTTGGGAATGACTGCTGGCTATTCTCTGGTTTTAAACTTGTTTTCCAGCATCAAAGCATGGATAGATCATAAGTGTCACAAAACAGTTCAGAAAATATTTGGAGGTACGCATACAGTTTTTAAGTGCCTACCACAGATTATAAAAGTTGTTAATTGATGAATATCTCAGTTCAGTTTGCTCAGGTCCAAACCAGGGACTAATTGTTCCAATGTTACATATTGTCCCAAGTTTGGTTTGTGTTCAAATGGCAGCATTTACAAACAGATGAACATTTTTGATACTCAAGAGAAACTCCCAGAAGTAAGCAAAAAGTAAAAGCGCAGACTCCTGTTTTGCTCCAGAAACAGATTAACATGCCACTTTCCAATTTCACAATAGAGAGGAAACTATGCGGGCTGATTCTGGGGAGACTGCCAATTGTTCCAATGACCCATTACTCTGAAATCCTAATAGTCTGAAAAATGTGCCATTGGATGAAAAGAAAGCTTGAAAACAAATGCCCCTTGTTCCAAAGGCCCATTGCTTTGAAAAAAATGCACTTTCCCAAACAGATCATTGGACCTTCCGGGATGTTAAGGCATGACCTGTCCTACTCTGCCTCTGACTGGCCAGAATTTGTTGCCATTGTTGGTTGGATTGGTTAGATTTAGGCATGAAAAATGAGATTGGTAAGGGCTAGGGTAACAACATCAGGGTAGGCCAATCAGAGCAGAGTAGGGCGGGTATTGTCTTGTCCATTGTAGGGAAAATACAAAATTGTGGCAGGGCCAACTGATAACAAGCCATGCATCTCTTTAACAATAGTAAGAGTGTGTATTTTTGCAGTAATCTACCTTCAGAACTATGGCCGTTTGTTTTAGGCGGACTAATAAGCTGTTGGTACAATGGGTAATTTTTTCAGAGTATTGTGGTTTTGGAGTAATACGCAGTAAGAAAAATGGCATGGCACCAATCTTAGCCCTGGTCATCTTTGTTACGTCGTTTGCATTTATCACTTCAGCAAAAGTTACAGATTTAAAATGAGGCACGTCTTTGGCTTGAAAATAATGTGTGGAAGCACAGGACTTGCTGAAGGCACATATCAAGATCGTTCAGGAGGAGGTGCGCATTGTTCCTTCTGAACTGTGACATGCTCATCACCGAAAACAAACACAGCCTACACAGGTTTACACTGATGTAAATAGAGGGCAAGCGTAGGCTGTTTTGTAGCCAAAGTACACACACAGGCACAGTGCAGCTGGCTACAGGAGCTAGTTTAATCCAAAAAAGATGCAAATGCTTCCTCCAGCTGAGTCAGACCGAGATCAGATCATGTTCTCACCACAAAAGAACTGTATCAAACCGCATCAGAGTTTGTTTGTAAGCAGGTCGAGACTCTCGGCCATCTCTTCAACAAGGTCTTGGTCTGGTCATTTTGGTCTGTACCAACCACTAAGTGTGATTGCTGCCTAAAACGAACTGCACCAAGGAGGTAACCCCTGGTTAGATTCAAATCAAACTAAAAAAGGCAGGTGTGAAAATACCCCTATAGACCTTTAATATGCAGGTGGTGGCATATCATTATGTCAAGGTTTTTTGCTAGTATAGCTTGTTAAGTGTTTCTGGAGGTTATATTCCTCTCTTTAAATTTCCTTTGAAAGTTTCTTCACCGGCGGACAGAAGACAGTAATTGGATGCATGCTGAAACTACACAACACAAAGATTTCACCCAGCTGAGAAGAGACTAACACAACTGATTCAGCCCCCCACTGATACACCATTAAACTTCTTATATAAAGCATGATCACAATGACTCATGTCTGATCCTACACCTCAGAAGCAACTTCAGTCTACAGCTCTAATCTCTAGCTGTGCAACTGTGGTTCGTGGGAAGAAAATTTAGCTTCAAGTAGCTTGAACTGATTAGGAATGAGTGCTGAATGACAGAGTAGAGGGCACAGATTTGTGAATGAGGCAATCTTCATGATTGAAGTCGGGCTAAGCTTCATTTAGCTGCTATTGAAACAGAACAATAGAGATTCAACAGTGTGAATTCATGCTTAAACATGTAGTGTGAGCCCATGGGTATTGAGGGCTAATTCAGTTTTAGTGACACATGCTTTTGACCACTTAAACCTAAATTCCTTTTTGGCTTGACTAATGGTAAAACTGTTTAAGAGCAACACCATTAGCAAAATGAATAGGAGCAATTATTAGAGTCAACATGTGACTCAGCAATAGGACCAGTCTGGTACAGTACTTAGTGTCATTTTGCATAAAAAGGAGTCTAAGTCAGGAACCCATTTTTATGCAAGAAGCACGTTTGATTAGCAGTGGTGCTCCTAAGGGGGGCCAGTGGGGACCATAGTCAGAGGCTAGCATTCCAGTCTGTCAGAGCTCACTCAAAGCTAACGTCAAGGTAGCTGTATCTTGTGAAACTGGACAACCGAAGGCAACATATGGTACTAACCATGTTGGAGCAGCTTATCAGGAATGGGGGCTAAATCACGCTTCAAAGTAAGGCTATATTTTGGCCAGGAAACAACTGGCATGGCCTTTTTAAAGGGGTCCCTTGATTAGGAGGGTCTTTTCATAGAACGTCTTGAATAAGGCTGTTGTTCTTTAAGTGTTTCTCAGGATGCACCTTTACAACTGGTCAGTTAAACTCAGTCACACAAAGGGGAATACTTTTAGATGGAGCTGCTGTCTCTATTGTAGTGACAGCTGCAGTGCTTCATGATTGGTCATCTCAATTTAGCTGCCAGGAGCTACCCTAAATGTTTCAGCTTCCTGTACAGTCCTTACTGAACTCAAATTTCTGCTCTACTGCCTGTTAACTAGTTCTTATTAGCATATCAATTTACATATGCAAACACATGAATTACCTGATTATGATTGGCTGCATTATATTGTTTGGATTTTACAAGATTTTTTCAGCTCTGAAATTTGTGGATTTTATGAGAACCTAATAGAAGTCTGGATTTAGTCGAGGGTCACCTCTCTGAGTCACCACATAGCACTTAAGTTAGCAGAAGCAAGAAAGAGCTGCTTTTTTAACTTTCCTCTCCTCCTCTGACTGCCTTACTCTGCTGACTTCACCCCTACCACCCTGGCTGGCGGCAGCTGTGGTATGTGTTCCATTCACACCGTGTCAGCATAACAGGAAGAACAGAAAATCTCCCATTATTTTGACTCAGGGACATTGTTCTTGGATGGTTATCCCCACTGCTAGCCTTGTAGTCACATCAGACAACTGGACATTTAACCTCAGTAGGCTATTCTGGAAGATATTATAGGAATTACAAATAGAGGATTGATAAGATTGTTTTCTCCTGCTCTTGTGATTACGAAATGACATGAATGCAGCAATAGCATGCAATCTCTGCCAAGATCTCCTGTTTCTAGTTGCTCAAATACCCCCTGTAATTGGGATTCCTCGCAATCATAGTCAAATAAGCCAATCTCGATACCTCTATAGTCCCCATGAATGTAAATGACTCTTGGCACTTGGGCTTAACTCCTCATTTCCCCTTGGACACCATCTTGAGAAAACTCATCTCTGGCCTCTTCCCACCTGCCGCACAGGAGCGGAAAGGTGGTGGAGAAGCTGTTAACTCCACAACTCCGACTCTAACTCGCTGCTGTGTTGATATTGGGATCCTTTTTTTAAATAACTTTGAGTTTTTTTTCTGGGTTAGGCCATCCTGACTAAAATAGGATGGCCTTCATCTTAATAGAATAAGGTCTCAGATGTTGGCTGAGAATATTAGTTCCTGCCAGTGATGCTCCAGTCTTGCGGGAAGTGTCCCCCGCCCTCTGACTTCTCTGTTTGATGATACTTTTCCAGCCATATTGCAATGTATATATTTGCAAAAGTCCAAGGCCACCACTATGGAGAAAGTTACTGGCCCTGAATATTAAAATAATACTTGAAAAAATGACAATTCAAACATCACCTATTCTCTGCTTATTAACTTGAATTTGTGAATAAAAACCTTTGTTTTTCTCGCAAGCCTCCAGTCTGAATGAAGAACCCAAACAAGGCGAATACTCTTCATGAACTTAAGTCATTGGGCTTAAGACTTGAATTATACTACACGAGTTTTGTGAGTTTGTAAGTGGATGTTTTGATTTTTTGGATTCTCCATTCATCGGGGAGGCAAACAAGAGAAAAACAAAGTTTTCTTCATGAATTCAAAGTAACACATGGTGAGTAATTGATATACAAATGTTAATTTGCAGGTGAAGTATTCCTTTAAGCAATTACTTTCTTAAGTCGTGTGTTATCAGTAACTAGGATGAAACTCCCAATAGAGAGAGAAAAAAAAAAAAAAAGAAATAGGATCAACAACAGTTACACGCCCGCAGGAGATGTTCCCAACATGCAAACTTTCCTTGATAAAAGATGGAGGAGGTTATCAGCTGATAGCCAGCAGTCTGGCAGGCTATAAATGGTTTGATAACAAGATTGGGGGCAAACGTTTGTCTCATCTGACTCTCTTCTTTATGTGCTTTCAGCTGGGATGAGATTTGATGAAGTACAAATAGAAGCACACCGACATTCATGATGCTCAGCAAGTAGTATTGATAGTTGTGGAAACACATAAAGACCAGTACAAGAAAGAAAGGGAAAAAAGTAAAAAGCATGGGCATTACCTCCAGTTATGTCTCTTTTCAAGTCCTCGCTTACTCTCTGTTAGTTTGTGTTTTGCACGCCATGAAATAATAATTCCAATTTGTGGTATATTGAATTTCACACAGTTTAAAAAAAATGCCTTTTCTTTATTACCGTTGTTTAGTTGTATCTGAACTGACCCCAATAAATGTTTGGTAAATACTGAGCAAAAAAGCCTATGACAACAAAAAACATAAATATCGACTTGTAATTTCCGTGTAGGTAACAGCTTCTGCTATTGCTTTTATTATTTTGTCTCTTCTTTGCTCATCTTCGGGGAGGCAATAACACTTTAAGGTCACCTTATCGGATGCAGCAACAATACATGGCTCTATAATTCACATTATATTACAAACAGACACCCCCACATGAGCGCCATCTTTCAAGAGCCAACTCCCATACAGCTTGGACTTAGGCAGAAAAGCCACTTAACCCAAAACAGGCTGTGGGAATAACAAACAGGACTCTGTCAATCTGGGAGGTATTTGTATTTGGATTCCTTCATAGATCCATGTGTATTACTGAAGAGATATTATAATGTTTCTTTAAGGACACATACTACCATTCTTTACTTGAACTTCACATGATATAAATCTTGCATATGGAGAGTGGGGCTGCTGTGAATCCCTGCTGCACATATATCACATACTGTAGCCTGCACTGCAGTAGGTGGACTTCACATCATGTTAAGGTGCTGTGCAATGAAAACACATCATCTTAAAGGTCTAAAATAGCACAATGCACATAAGTAAGATGATATTTGAGAGCGTGCATACTTGGATTATGTATCTACACAGCTGCAAAAGGTTGGGAAAACAAACACAGGTGGTTTTAAGCACTGATCGAAAAACTTTTCAATCATGTGTCTCCCCTCATCTGGAAAACAGTTTTCAAACCTCAGATTCAGTCACATTTCTGTCAATCTTCACTAACACGACTGAATTACAGTCATTAGTTTTACAGGACATTTCAGTCAGTCATTTCAATTTGCTCATTTTCAGTTTTATTGATTAAATAAACACTGCGCTATTGCAGCTGTTTCATTGGTCTCCACTTCTGAAGCGGCTGATTGATGCCACTCATCCCAGCTCATTATTACAGAAGTGCATCTTGCCCCGTCCTCTGTGGAATGGGGGAATATCAAAATGCACTAAAGCGTTCCTTCAGAGAGGTAAACCCACAAGAGGTATGAGACCAAAGCTGCACCTCAGTGTTTGTTTGACTTGTTTTCTCTCCGCTATCCCTGCTTGCCTCTGAACACAGATGGAGATTCATCTGTTGCCTGTTCCCTCTTGACTCGTTTTCCTTTTCTATTCCCATCTTCTTGCGTCCTCCCCTCCTCCCCACCCCCTCTCAAGAGCCTGTCTGCCAGCAGAAGCCCTGTACCTCACCGTGCGCTTATCAGACAGTTTATCCTTTTCCTGTGGGCGCCGTCCTCCATCTGTGGCTGTGACAGCCAATCGCCACGCCGAGGGTCCATTCCAAGTCATGATTTAGACACCCAGCCTTGCCAGCACTGCTCTGTCAACCCCCTCTTTCCCCTCTCTCATGTGGATTTCTCCCACGCAAGGTGCTTGGTCCTTACATTTTGCCATCCCAGCCCAGTAGAAGAAAATGTTGGCATTATATGTTTCTGCAAACCATTGATACTTTACATTTGTACATTTTATTTGTGACATAAGTGACATCGTATATAGGCGAGGTGAGATGCCTGCACTGGGTTTTTTGCTAAGGATAGTGCCACGAAAAGCACAACATATTCACTGCATAATAACATACAAATATAATGTATCCATGGTTTGCAGGAAGGTTTGATGCCAACAGTAGTTCTGCCACCTGGGTTGACCATTCCCTCATGCACACAATGTCTAACACATGCAAGAAAACAGACACAGTCATGAGACCTTTCCCTCCCTGATATGTTTTCACACCTTAACACTCATAGGTAGTCACAATATATATGTCAACAACATCCTGTTCCAGACAGGGGAAGTGAATAAACTGTATTAAATCCAAAGTGGTGGACTAATAGGAAGGGACTAATGAATAGACCCTGTGTTTACATTCCTCAGTGCTTAGGCTCTCCCCCTTAATAGCCCGGCTACAGTGGTATCGCTCAGCACTTACAAACATCCTCAAGAGGTATCTTCGTTAATATTTTACTCAGTAGAGATAGTAAATAACAAGCAAGGCATTTCCAGAGAACAAGAGCAAACAGAGAGAGGAAGGAAGAGGCAGAGAGAGGCAGAGAGGACGGCTGTCTCCAGGGTGTCAGCCACAATTGCTTTCTCATTTTTAACTTGTCAAGTCGGCTTTATCTGTTTTATCACCAATGGAACTCCGAACGCACCAAAGGCTAAGGCAGCTTGACAGAGCAAATATGGCTATTACAAATTTCGATGGGGCAGCAAAAGGAGATTTAAGAAAAATACCTGCCGTGCATCAGCTCTTTTCCCTGCTCCTCAAAGAAAAATAAAAAATACAAAACAGAAAATAAACAAAGCAGAAGTTCTCATCCGAGCTACACCGGTCTCTTGGAAACCATGCTAAATGGTGTTTGTTCAGCAAGGTATGAGGAAATAAAAGGTTGGGGGAAAAACATCCCATTGCAACTGCACAACCTTGCAGAAAAAAATCTCCAAACTGAATTTAAAGTGTCAGCTCCCTGTGACAAACAAATAGAAATAAATAAATAAAGTGAAATTCGAGCCAAGGTTGAAGTGCACCTCCCATCCCAGCACAGCAGGTGAGTGAGAGATAAACATTTGTGCAAAGTCGGCCGGGTCTAGTCAAGCGGCTGCTACTCCTGGTTCATTTGCAGTTGCCAGCGATGTGTTAAATGGCCATCTGTGATGGGGTGAGAGCCCCTGTAATGACTTCCTGTCTGGGAAGGAAGACTGGCGTGTAGGGAGGGGTGAAACACACAATCCGTTTGAAAACATGAAAGGTGCAGTTGGGAGTGGAAAACAGTGGATGTTCATGCTTCTTTATGCGATAAATGCCCAGTTTGTGTGGCCTTTCTGAAGTAACAGTGGACATGAATTTTCAAAGTGAGTTAAAAAAAGTTTAAAAGAAAGAATGCTGATGAAAGAAACCATGCCTCTCAATAACAGTCCACCCAAAATATCTGTAATAGCTAGACAGATATACGTAATATATATTCCTAATGGACAAACGTCATTCAGATATGCTTTCTGATGACTCCTAGTACTAACAAAAAGGTTTATTTGTTAAGTTTAAACGGCTTTTATCAGCATATGCTCTTATTTTGAACTGCTCACACTAAATATATATATACATTTATGTATATACAGCACAGCTAGCATATGGATTTGAATGTCTGTAATGTATAAAAATGACTTATTCCCACAAGTACAGTCAGTTGCTGATTCTGATATATCTCTCAGCACTGAAACACCTAAGCTTAATTATACAACATTTTAATTAAGATCAAACTCAGACAGTTTTGCCAGGTACACCTTGATCAAAATACTGTATCATGCACATGCCTCCCATCCAAATCTGTAATTCTTGTGAAATTCTATTATTATACACCACCCACAAACCAGCGTGGGCAATACTGCACACCAAAAAGCAATATACATGTTAACACATCCAAAAAACTGCAACAACATCAGTGGATGGATGCGGTGCTCCTTAAGGAGATTATGGTGTGATTGAAGTTAAGTTGTTTTATGCTTTAGCTTAGTGGGTGGCCATCACCAAGTTTCTAATGTTTCTCGTGGATATGACTGAAGCCACTTTGAATATTTTGGCTGAGCATCCAAGAAGAGGAAAGTTATGTTGAAAGACACATACTGCGTTTTAAAGATGCACTATAAATGTTTGAGTGGTGATCTAACGTGTGGTCTGGATGGGAATCTGTGGAGGAAGAACGCTGAGTGTTTAGCAGCGATGGAAAAAAGGATTTAGATCCTTGACTCAAGTCAAAGTAGCAACACTGTAAAAATCTGTCAAGTTGATCTTAAAAAATTCTAGGAACACATTGCCTTGAAACAGTTGAGTAGTTATAACTACTAGTCTTATATCGTGTTTACTTACTTACTTAATTTTGTGAAGTTGTTGCAACTTTAAAATGGCAATTAAAATGAACTTATTGTTTGTGTTAATTTTAGCAACCTAACTTAATGAGGTTTGTCTGACTTAACTTGTTCACGACGAGGAGGATTTTGCTTGTGACGCAGTTAGATATCTGCAAGTTCTATTTTGTTAACATGTTTAAGAACACACATGTGAATGGCTAGTTCACAGCCAGCAGGATACAGAAATAATGCACAATATTAATGCCTACAGTGTTGGTTTAAATATTGCGGTTTAAAGCATATGCATAATATGCATAGTTTGATGGGACTTTTTATTTAGCTTGTAAGTTGGCTGAAGCTTGATTTACTATTGGGGTTTGTGATAAAATTGTGGCATGTAGCCCCTTTGACATGTTAAGTCAGACAGAAAATCTTAATAGTTCAGATGTTTTTCTTAAAAACTGATTTTTTTTAAAGGCTTAAAATTGGATTTGTTAAATTGTATAATTTAATTTGTTTCAACAAACACTGTCCTTCTCTTAAGATATTAAGAACTGCATTTTGTTGAAAAAATAAATGAATAATTATTATAATTATTAATTATTTTTAATTATTTGTGGTGTTTACTTTATTTATCTAAGTCTCCTAACTTCCAGTGAGTAAGCATAGTGAAATCAATTGTTCAGACTAACTTGGATACTTCAAATGCAAACACTTCGATAAAGCTAATTTCAACTCTCATTTTTAAGTTGCTATAACCTCACAAACTTAAGTAAATGCAACTAAATTTTATAGAAACTCAACAATTAGATATAAAGTTAATATAACTTAAGACTTACAGTCATAGTTACTTACTCTTTTCATGGCAATAGGTCTCCTAGATTTTTTTTAAGTAGTCCAGATTTTACAGTGGACAGCACAATTAAAAATGGCCATGAGCAGAGAGCCCCCTGTATTCAAAATTTTACCAAAGTAAACACTGAACATTTAACATTCACCAACGTATTAATGATTGGTTGTTATTATTATTTTTTTATTCTAATCTTAAATTACATATTTTATGTAACTACCAAAACAAATTCCCAGTACACATGTACATAATAAATATAGTGTTATTCTGACAAGAATTATCAGTAAAATGTAGTGCTCTCAAAGTGTTACATTATGGCGCATTGTATTATTTAGTAATCGCATCTCTGAACTGACATGTTAACAATATTTTACGACTGTAACTGACATTTTAAACTTAAAACTTTATTTTAATTATTTTATACTGTATACTTTTGCATAGTTTATTCTGTAAAAATGTATCTTTTTTTAAGTGATCATGCGTTTTGTATGTTACACTG
>JAPZEB010000017.1:12517407-12536236 GCA_029783705.1 Chaetodon striatus
GAAACTCTTGGACTCTGAAACTCACTCCTGGACTCAGCCAAGTGGCCATTTGAGGAACTACAGTTTTTGTAGCTTTATTTTTCAACCCTAGAGATTGCCACTTGTTTAAAACGTGCCTTCAGAAATCAAAGGGGGGTGTCATCAACGCAAAGGCCATAATCAGGATATTTTCTACTCACCCATGGCACCAAATTACCAGCACATACTTGCAAGGGTTGAAAGTGTGTTGATGAATGCCAGCCACCAGCTGCTGGGATTCTACCACTCAAAACCCATTGTCTTCCCCCCTCTTAACACAGTCAGATGCTACATGATTTACAACAGTGCCACCGGAGAACAAGTCACATTTGCTCTCAAGCCTAAAAAGGCAAAAATAACACAGTATCACCCTGCATTCCAACATATCATGTCTTTATCTTTTACTGCACTTAACATTACATTCAAAGCCACTTACAATAAGTGCATTCAGCCTTCATGGGAACAAGTGCAAGATGTGCATTCCCACTAGGCAAACAACAAAGACTGTGATCTCTGTTCTCAACAGGGGAAGTGTTACTTTTACAAGCATCAATACTTCAGTGGACACCTTTATTATACCTCCTATATATTATATTCATATCAAACTTCTTTGATTGTCTTTGTACCCATGACTGTAGATGATGCTTAAAATATGGATATTGCTGCAAAGAAGGTACATATTCTAAAACATTGATGCTTCACACACATCTTCAACCCAGCAGTACACAAGATGGACACCAAAGATTGGTGTCACAAATTCAGTATCCGACCAAATGTCTCCACTTCTTTTCCTGAATTATGACGCTGAATGATGGCCTGAAAAGTGTTTTTGCAGAATACTACGATATCATCACTGATCATTTCATCTTATCAGACATTTGTAAGGAATGCTGTCATAATTAGGGTACGAATTCTTGAGTTATGGCCAAAAACATGCTTTGTGAGGTCACAATTACCTTGACCTTTGACCACAAACACCTAATCAATTCATCATTGAGTCCAAGTGGACATTTGTGCCAAACTTTCTGAAATTCCCTCACGGCATTATTGAGATATTGCATTTACAAGACTGGGACAAACAGACAACCGAAAAAACATAACGCCTCTGGCCATGGGCGTTGCCAGTGTGGAGGCATTAAAAAATAGTTTGTTCTTATCTGCAAACGTGTATTGTCATTACAATTATTCAATATTATAATCACAGCCGTAGCTGAAGTATGATTGATGTATGCTGCTAAAACCACATGGTCATGGTGACCTCTGCACCCACCGTATGCTGCACTGCACTGAAACTCAACACTGCCACTGACCATTTTACCCATTTACTTTAATATGAACATTTGTTGCCGTCATTGTGCTTACCACAAAACTATTTGTGTGTAGAAGATTAGGTTGCAGAACGAAGCAGTAGAAACTTTGTAGAAACTAAATGTCTTTGCCACTGGTTGCAGATAAAGGTCAACAGAAAACTAACAATCCTCTAATTCATTTATGTGACTGTTTTGAATGTGCCATGGTGCATTTGCATTCTCATCTTATCATTTTGGCTCCAGGGCACAAAACAAATGCTACTTGCTGACTTGTGCGGGATAAAATATAAATAAACAAATATAATAAAATATGAATAACAGTAATAATTGCATGCGGCAAAGAAAAACTTTGAAAACTTGGGACACTTTTTCTGCATTGGGACATTTTGCCTTGTAGGGCTGTCAGCGGGATAAATCTGGGCCACCTTGGAGGAAAGAAGGTGAGGGAGGAGAAAAGTGAGCTAAGGCAAGCACAACGAGAAAAAATGTATTGACAGCCGTGCCCGACTAGCAAAGCCAAAATAGAAAAGCACCTTGTAAAAATATCAGGCTTGTAATTAATAACTTCACGCATATTTAACATCCTCTTTATTCATGAACACCTGCTTCCAATGACCTGAGGGGCACGCAGAATCAACCTGCATTTTAAACATTTGCAGTTGAGAGAGTAGATTTGGGAGCCAAACAATTTAGAGTCATCTAAAACAGCTTGACATAATTCGTTTTGACAGTGCCATTACGTTTATTCCCTCAGAAACACATCCCGCAGTCGGAAGCGCACTCTTTGTCCGTGGTCAAAGACATTTTAATATGCTTAGTGTCCGAGTCACATAAATATCTGAGTCCTTGAGCATGTGAAGTTCATCCACCTTTAATATCAGCCAAGTTAGCACTGAGCCTTGATTTTGATGAGGTAGGCGGAAGAGAGGGAGTAATATGCTGACCCTTCTGGGGCTAAAAAAACAAACAATTCTTTACTTAATTTATATTCAGGAGAATAGGAAGATTGCTCTGTTGATAAAAGCACAGAGCATGAGTTCAAATGAGACTTATGACCTTTGTTCTATGGAATTCCTCATCTCTTTCTCTACCATCTTGTCTGCTTCTCTCCACTGTATAGGCTCTTAAAAAAAGAAAGGCCAGAGAAACAATTTAAAACACCAGGGCAGATCTCTTTGTAAAAACTACACATTACTGTGTATTTTGATTCCAACTGGACTAGTTTTCAGGATTTGATAGAGCTCACTCATTTCTCTTGACCTTTTGCCTCCGAACAAATTGCTTCGCTCTTCTGTCACTGAAAAAAAAAAAACCCAACTGCTCTCAACCAAAAATACTGGTCTCACTCACTGGAAATATCTGCCTTCAGAGTATAAATGGAATATTTTATCCATGCTTAAAACAGTTTGACACCAAAGACTCAAACAATAATGAAATACAAATCGACATATTGGTAAAAAAGGAGTGGTTTAAGTGTCCCATTGTGCAGCTTTGAAGTGCAGATGACGGAGAGGCCCCTGATTACATTTACATGTGAATTTTCAAATTTGGTCTGCAAACTGCAATCCCAGGAGGAGAGATCTGGGTTGACATGAAGTCAAGATATTGTTTATACTTTAGTGGCAGTGACTTGATTAAAATAATAATTTGGGGGAAACACTTATTCACTTCCTTGCCCTGGGTGAGGTGACAAGATTGATTCCTCTCTCATGACTGCATGCTCAAAATTCTCTATAAAGCTAAAGCTAGCAGCTGGTTAGCTTGGCTTAGCTCTTACTATAAACAGAGGGAAACAGATAGCCTGGCTTCATCAAAAGATAACAAAATCCACCTACAAGCATTTCTAATTCTCACTAATTAATACATTACACATATCTTTTTTTAAACCCATATGAAAACTGACAGTCCTGTTGTTTTAACATTTCAATTATTGCAAAGGCCAACTTACAATAGGGTGCCTGGTGACCAGCCAACCATTCTCTATTTAATCTTCCTGAAATATGAAAATAAGGAGCCAGGGTGCATAAAAAAGCATCTAAATAGAGCGTGTCTCCCAGACCTCCCGACAGAGGTTTGGGCTAAGCCCTGAATGTCCTCAAATCCTAGAAATGCCCTGAATTACACCTGACCAGTCTGGGTTTGCTGCAACTGGATTTGCCTCTTGGCAAAGATGAGTCAGGACAGCAATACTGAAAGGTTGGTAATTCATTGATAAATAGTCATACATATAGATATTGAATGTTTGTTTATTAAGTGGCCTCTCATCATTTCGCAAAAGTGGCCCCCGGGCAAAGCAAGTTGAGTATCACGATATTTAATCCAACAAGCATTACATCACTGGTTCCAAACTCTGACTTTCAGTAAACTGCTGGATCACATTAGTTATGTCTCAATACCACAGTACATATTAATTCTATGCAGGGTTTGAGTATGTATTATGCTCATGCTGGAAAAGTATAAAAAGTAAGAGTGCATACAAAATCTGCTTGATTTCTGCATTTGCTGGTAATGCATACTGTTGACCCACAATGCAATGCACAACTGAAATGCAAGAGCTAATGGAGCTAGCTTTTTTTTATGTTTAAGTACATGGATTTGTTATACACAAACTACAAAAAAGCAAGGTATGAAAATAAGTATATACATGGCGTATACCATTAATATAGAACACAGCATTTTGTTTTGTCACAGCAGAAAAAGCACAAGTGTCTGTTCTGTTCTGCTCAGGTGTCCCATTAAACCAAGCCAGTGGCCAGGTCACTTAAACTTCTACACCTAAATGGAATGCACCCCTGATTGTTTTTACTCCACTGGTGGTTTTCCTGCTATGACATATCAAAATATCTGATATGAAAAAGGTCTATTAACTAATTCAGACCTAGGATGCACAATAAATTCATATGAATTCTCAAGGGACCGCTATTCAGATTTTCACACTGTTTTAATGAAGTTTCAGCCATCTATTTTTGCCGTACTTTAAAAAAAAAAAATGTCCTTTGTGAATTCTATAGCCCTTATGCTTTAAAGCTTTTCAGACAACTAAGAAATTCACCAAGCAAAGTGAACACTCTAAAAGCTTATTTCAATGTAATTCTGAGGATCAGCCCCACTGTCTTCTAAAGTGATAACTGTATGGGGGGCTATTAGGTCAAAGCTGGAAAAATTATGAATGCTTACAGTGTATGTATTATATCTAAGTGATCATTTGGGGTATGAAATAACAGGCATAACTGGCTCACAGCTCTGTTAATTTGAAGCAAAGCACTGGTTACGCTGTGTAAGGAGCCTGCTATTGTAAGACACTATTAAACCTTAAGAGAGTAAGACTGTAAAGGTCATCTTCAGAACTGTGGCAGCAAGGTTTTGTTGCTGTTCTTATCAGAGTCCTTGGTACCTGCGCAGGTCTTTGGATTTATCATTGCAATGCTGGCTACATCAGAATGCTCTCCTTCATTTTCTCTCAGCGCTGTTTGCCCAAGCTGCGGCGACAGATGTTTGAGTGTTAGTACAGATGTCTATGAGTGGAATTTAGCTATGTAAGACTATTCAAGTCATGTACCAACACTCAGTCACTGTGTTCACTCACTCTCAGTCGCTTCTGGAACTCCTTGGGACTCAGTAGTGCTGGTTTTCTATCCTCACAGCTAGTTAATTACCGTTAATTACACTCACCTGGCATCCCAGGTGTAAATCACCCCCTCATTAGACGACTGAAGATGAATGAAAAACCACCAATGTAAACCCCACATTGTACCTAGAGGGAATTAGTCATTCCACAGGAACACAATCCATCTGTGATGTCCAGGGCATTGCTCGAACTATTTTGGGATGAAGTGTTGTAACTTCCTTTTTTTTTGGCACACCCAATTTCCTTCACCCTGCCTCATCTATTTCTGCGGCTTGTGATTTTCTACATTTTTCTCAGCTCTTTAAGAACACACTTGAACTCACTTGTTGTGTTCCAGTTGAGGTGCTGCCTCTGTCAAAGTCCACATTTCATGACTGAAAACTGTAAAAATAATGAGTCGACAAAGCTGTTTCACTCCACAGGCTCCTCCGAATCACATGTTTTCTTTAGAGCCCTCAGTATCCTCTAATCCACTGTATGCTGGTCAATTATTTCATAGTGAATTCGGGTAGGCAGTGTCATCCAAAAGGTTGGGCCATGGGAGGGCCATGGCCACTCTGACAGAATTGCTGGTGCACTCAATTTTTCAGCCAGCGCAAAGGTAGTAACATCATGTGAAAGTAGATAATAACCTAAGGCATTTTGGCGTAGCTTTTCAGGAAGAGTGCTAAAGAACGCTCTCAATTAAGGCAAAATTTTTGTGAGGGAACAACTGGAATGGCCATTTTCAAAGGAGTCCCTTGAACTCTCACCTCAAGATATCTGAATGAAAATTGGTTCTATGGGTACCCGTGATTCTCCCCGAAACTTGAGAAGGCTTGTTCGTAATAAATGCTTTGTTACTTACAATCACCTTAAAGCTGTGTATTTTCCTTTTAAGGAAAAGGGCAACCAGCCTGTTTGAAAACCAATGAATGGCGACACTGCAGGTAGTTCTTGTCAACTTGTAAAGTTCAGAGATACCATGTGACTATGTCATATTTACAAGAGCGTAAGGAGCGTGATCTGTTACACACTCAACAAGTCCTCCGAATTAAATGTCAGAGTGGTTTGTTCGTAACTGTCCTTCATGACACATGCAAGTGTTTTCTGATCTGACCCTCACTATCAGCAAGACACAATCATTTGTCAGTGCATTCCATATCCATTTCCAAAATTAAAATGTTTTCTGGTCTTACACAGCTATAGTGGTTAGGTTTTAGCACAGAAATCTACTTAGTTAAAAGCCATGACAGTGGAAGCTTAGAATTAACGCCACAGTTTTTCATCAGCAGCGTGGATATGGTGTTCAAAATAACACTGACACAGATGTGCATCACTATCTGTGAGCAAATGAAATAGTAAAATATTTTTCCATTCTCTGCCAGGCTAAACCCTAGTGACAGAATGTATTGGGAACATAAACTTGGTGATTTTTGATACACTGAATGGAGAGCTGCTTGGGGTGTTTATAGTGTAGAAAATACAGAATTTACTGCGCTGTGAAAGGGCAACAGCTAACAAACAGGGAGGTCTATCTTTGTAGCTGGTAGCTCTCTGATCTTGGTGCTGTCGTAAGGGTAACCTAAAGGAAAACATCCAAGGCACAGGGGAGCAAAAATGCATTGACTGTTTTATTTTATCTTCACAGCAGTCATAATAATAGCATGTTCACATCTACACTTCTTCAGTATGACCTCTTTAAAGAGTTGTTTTTTTTCTATGGCACCAACATCAGTGAACTACAGTACTTGCGCAAAATACTAACCCTTGCTGTACATTACATTCTGTGTTTCGTATTTGGCTAAGGACCTCTTGGTAGCCTCTTAAGTTGAAGAAGGAATCTCCTAAATTCCATTTTAAAACCATACTGGGGGACTAATCTCAGGTGAGAATCAGGCCATGCCTTTACATTATACGTGAAATTGCTCGGTTCTACTGATCAAGTATATGCTGATGCATCAATGTGTAAGCGGCATTATGCTGTAGCTGCTCAAGGTGGAGCTAGTTTAAACTACTTTATTTACAGTTCGTGGTTGGGTCTCATGTTACATCATGTCACACATATTCACTATTTCTGAAAGCAGATATTTTCCTCTACATTCCGGCCTCTCATCCACACACAAAGATTGTTTAAGGTCACGACTCAAGTCAGACTCAAGTCACAAATTTGATGACTTAGACTCGACTTGACAAAATCAAAAAAGACCCACAACTCAAAGATCTACATCAGTGTCTCATGATGTTTACTTGGGCTTGTGCCTTTTGACTTGTTCAAACTTGATACCTTCCCCTAAACCCACAGATTAAAAAGTATGTTATTTAAAAAGTGTAACACGGATGAATTAAGTTCCTGTTTTTTCCTGAATCCACTAACATGTATGCTATTAATTCCCTGCAAATCCACTCTCCACTTAATGCTCCAGATCCACTTAGTTTGAGAACCATTAAGAACTAATGGCATGTTTCTGGAAATCAGCTGGGAAAAATTATAGTAAAGACAATTTTGTTCATCTACAAAAACTATGTGGTATGCAAAATGAAATAAAATGAAAATTACACAGACAAAACAACTGCCAACTTCGTTCAACAACTGCACAAAAAAAGACAGCAAGCCAAAGCTAATATTAGCACGGTTAGCAAGCTGATACTTAGCTAACATAAGCTACAGAGCCTTTCTACAAATTCGGTGAACAAATAAATGCTAATTTTAAAAAGAATTAATGGATTTTGTAAATCTAATATTGGCATTACATTTGTTAAGGAGCAAATTATGACTTTTTAGGACTAAAAACTCAAGTTAAGACTTGGGTGTTGTCAGTCTTGACTTGGGTGCAAAGACTTGAGACTTACTTGTACTTTGCAAAACAATGACTTGGTCCCACCCCTGACATCTTCTAATGTGCAGATTTTTTTAAAACTCTGTTCTAATGAATACTTTACATCTTCACGTGGCATTTCTGCAACATTTCAGACAAACTGAGGCATCTGCTGCACCCAGTGTTATTTGGCCCACCTCAGCGGCCTCAGTTTAAAGTCCACCAGACACGACAGTTTTGGATTAGGGATGATCATACCAGCAGATAGTGGGACAACTTCAAAAATGGGATAGTTGTTAATGAGGAGTGGAAGGAAAAGTTCTGCACATCCAGAGCATTACTCATATGTTTGCATAAGCTCCTTTATCCATACAGCGATCGGCCAAAACATTAAAACCACTGACAGGTGAAGTGAACAACATTGACCATCTTGTGACAATGCTGTTGGGAAGCTTTGGGTTCTGACATTCATATGGTTGCCACCTGACATGCTCCACCCACCTGAGCACCAGTGCAGACCAGGTACCCCCCCTTATGGCAACGGCACTGCTCATTAGCAGTGCCCCCCAGCAGCAACATTGTACCATGCCACACCACAACAACTGCTCAGGAATGGCCTAAGGAACATTACACAGAGCTCAGGGTGTCAACCTGTTCTCCAAATTCCCTGGATCCCAATCTGATCAAACATCTATGGGACGTACTGTTACCCCGCAGTTTTTGTGATGTGGCATGGTGCATTGTCCTGCTGGGAGGCACTGCCCTCCATAAGTGCCATTGCCATGAGGGTGTTCGGGTGGGTGGAGCATGCCAAGTAGCATCCACATGAATACCAGGACCCAAGGTTTCCCAGCAGAACATAGCACTGTAACAAGATGATCAATGTTATTCACTTCACCCACCAGTGGTTTTAATGTTTTGGCTGATTGGTGTATATCGAAGATGAATCAACGCTGATGAAATCTCCAGGTGTTTTGAAAAAGGTAAGGTTAGCCTTTCTCCTTATGAGTCATACTTAACTGTATTAGTCACTCTCCCTTAAAAACTCTTTATAAACATGGTCTATTCTGATGCAACAAAACAAAGAACTAAGACTGACTCAGATTGTGCTCCCCTTCTGAAGTGAGGTCTTGCTCAGTAATTCACAAGTAGTTTAACAATAAGAACAAAGTAAGCACAAATCGAACTCTCTTCTTTATTAATGGACTACTTCAGAGATTTTCAAACATATCTATTAAACATGTACTGCCTTTCACTAAAGACCAGGGTCTGATTTTTCTAGTGGTTGTGTTCCACAATAGATTTACTAAGTATGAATAGAAGGCAACTTTATAACTGGGAACCTGTTCGGGTTACTAAGTGTTTAACTGCTTGTGAATTTACTCTTCCCGTGGCACTGCCACCATGTTAGGCCCAAACTCATTCGTGTACAGCAACTACCTTACTTCCTATCAATAAGCAGTGATTTAGAGGTTATTGAGGGAAAGGAATAAGGCATTAATAAGTGCTTTTTAATTACTAAAGCCAGTATGCTACTAATATGCATGCTAAAAAGCAGTCCATCCAGTATTTTGCAAAATGTTTTAGGGATTGTTACGACCTGAAATGCCTGATTTCATTGCAGGCAAGATCAATTGTTAGCAGTTCTACTTTGCTAGTTTGGAAAACTTTCAGTGAACTAAGCTGTGAGTTACAAGTTGCAGGTTTCTTGTTACAAAATGACTGAGAATGATACATCCAGCATGGCCAACATCAAGCCTTGAAAAAAAGTGGCTCTAAAAGAACCTTCCCCATAAGGAAGAAGAGGAAGACCTGCGGAGGTAGACCTTTGTTAAAAAGGCCTTATTGTGAAATTTCAGAGGGCAGCGAAAAGACCCAGAGATCTCCTCCACAGTGAGGAAAAAAAAAAGATCTGTGACACTAGACCTTTGGTAAAAAAAAAAGAAGAAGAAAAAAAAAAAGCCTTATTGTGAAATTTCAGAGTTCAGCAAAAGTGACCTGGAGTTCTTCTCCCCAGAAAGGGAAGAGGGGGAGAATTACTACAGGTTGGCACTGTCAAAGACAAAGAGCTACCAAGCACCTCCAACGAGGCTCCCTCTGTTGTCATCCAAGCCACATCTCAAGAGGAAAAAGAAGGACAAGACAAAAACAGTAACTAAGACATGGATCATTGGGTCTAGTTACATTCAATGAAGAGAGGAAGCAGTGTGTACAACTTTAGGGAGAATGCTGGACTCATTGCCAGAGTTGATGGGTTTAGCAAAGGAGGCATGCTCTAGAGTGGCGTCCTTCCCCGTTTTTATGCAGAGTTATAAAAAACTTGGACTCCCCTGGTCATTTTGGTCATCCACACTGGTGGCAACGATTTGGGGATGATGTCCGCCAAGAATCTTGCATCCATAATAAGGAGTAATTGACACAGCTCCATGCAAAGTTTCCTTCAATGAGAGTAAGTGGCAAGTGTGGAAAGGAAATATGGACAGCCAGAGAAGAACAACATGGACAGGAAGGCCGTCAACAAATGCACGAGAAAGGGTGTTGGCAACTTTGGCAGTGAAGTCCTACGTCCCATCCTACGAGAAATTTCGCCTACGAAATCAACTTTACCAAACAACAAATATCTGACTCCTCCCTGTGCCCGCAAGGGTTTTCTCCAGGTGCTCCAGTTTTCCCACAAAACAAGGACAGAGATTGGTCACTCTAAATTGACTGTGAATACTTATCCATCTGTAATGTCTAACTAAATGTTCACAAAAAAGTGACTGTGTACAGTTGTGCAATGTCTGCAGTGACACAGATTCCCGATGTATGATTAGCAGTGGTGTTTAAACTTCGGCTAACACACACACAAAAAAAGGCCAGCCCGAAGAGGCTGGGACAAACTTCAATCAAACAATTTTCTCTATCTAGTATCTATCTATCTAGGACTGTAATGTAACTGTAATGATTTACAGTGGTAACTTTAACATTATCACGATAACATTTATCTGATTTTGCTACATATTTTCTCTATGAGCAAGCCATGGAAGCTAAGTTATTGTGATGGCTGAGACACACACTCTGTGTGTGGTATTATTTGTTCTGTAATTAGAGGCAACAAAAGATAGACTGACACAGTTTCTCTCTGTCTCAAGAAAAACTGAAGTAGGTCAATATATGTGGGTTGTGGGAGTCTGAGCCTCCACCAGCCAAACCAATTTAATCCTTAATTTTATAAATTACAAATTACCACCATATATGTCATTGAGTGGGTTGGCCACATTTACATATATTGAGTTGCCATAGCTGCAATATAAATAAATTCCACTTGAAATACCCCACAGACAAATATTTGTATTTATCCTGCTTTTAAAGCACCAACAACAGAATCAAATACAAACAGTAACACCAGTATATTCCTATACGGACGATGTAGAATTATCATCGATCAAAATCCCTAAAAGACAGTGATGTCACTATGTGTCACTATATGCGTACTTAATTAATGTTACAGCTATTTTATTATTTCTGACACTGAAATTGCACGACAGGATGTATGCGCGTCAACTTCTCACCCATCCGCCTCCAATTCATTGTCTTGAACCCTAAATAGCGTTTAAGAATTATTTAATATTCATTCTACAGAGTGCCATGGCAACAGCTGTTTCTACAGTGGTATTAACGCTGCTTCTCCATTGAAGTCACCAGCCTGACTCTGATGACAGGGACACTGGGGGTTGGAGAACGATGCGGCGTGGGCTCCACCTAGTGGCCTCAAATGGTAACTTGAGCTGCAGGGCTCTCACACTGCCAGGGCAGGCAAATGATCAATCTATTGATCGATTAATCCTATTATCTAGTACAATGGCCCATCTTTAAGAAGCAGCAGTCTCAAATGAAGGTGCTTTGCAAACTCCACACTCTACAAATCAAGTATCCCAGCCTACTAATCAATGTCCACAGACTACAAATCCATTTCAGACCTAACTACAAAACTATACTGTCAACACATTTGTAGTGTTAGAAAATGATTCCCATTCATGGAAAAGACAGAACATATACTCAGAGTCTCACAGGTCTAACGCACTATATGAAAAATGCAACTGTAGGAGGACTTCATTCACCACTGATGCCTTGAAAAATGGTTGAAAACCAAGTGTACAGCAGCACACCTTGACACATCAAGTGTAAGTGCATATTACATGTAATTCACTGGTTGGATCTTTGCAGTTATTGCAGTATGTTTTATCAAAGAGCAACCATGTCACAACTGCTTACTTCAAGTACCTGAACATTAGAGCAACAAAAGCAGGGTTAAAACCTTCATACTAGGGAGTTTCAAAGATTATGTTTGTGAGGTAAGCAAAATTTCCTGTGTGTTGGACTACAGGGGAAATGCAGCTGTTTGATATTCATGTCTGAATACAGAATTCAAGGATACAGTGAGGCTGAACAAAGTAACAACTTTATTGAAATAGTCTATTTTATCAAAATGTTTCAAGTTTTCAGGACAGACAGCAACAGTGCAATCAGTGACACGGACAGTACCCTATGAACAAGACAAACACATAAAACATCCCTATATTCAGAGTAGACTGAGGCCACAGTTTCAAGTATTGTAAACAGTAACAAGGACATATATACACACACACAAACACCCTTACCACTGTTCAATGAACAGTTATTCTATACAAAGGTCTAAAAATATACAAACATTTTAATATCATCACTCCCAGCACCAAATGAACGCAACATTTCTCACAACGTCAATGTTCCTCCAAAGGCAAAACATTTTTTTGGAATAGGCTGTTCGTTAAAGTATCAGCATAACGTTACACCAACCAACAATAAATACATTATGAGGTGTGCCGTGCAACAAACGTTTAACTACTAACAATACTTTCCTGTTCATATAAAAATGCATTGTTATTAAATAACAGGTTTTATTGCATTTTCAACAATTTAGAAGGTTGTTGTCGTTACCTTTTTAAACGTGTGCTACGTGGCACATTTTCAGTTGCTACCCTGACCTTTGGAAGAATACTGTAGTGGTTTTTCCAAACAAACACCACCATGAACAAGGTTTTTGGCCCTGAACCACATAGAAATTATTTAGGGCACATATGAAGCACACCTTTCACCAGGGTGTAGCCAGCTGGTCAGATAGTGTTTCTCCTGTTATTTTGTGTCCATGGAGGAGTCATCAGCACATCCCATAATCCTCTGCAGCTCCTGAATACAGGGCACAATTGACTGGCTGTGCAACTGAGCCATTTTCAACCTAGAGACAGAGGAACACAAGAGTCATCTGCTGAACAGTTTTCACCAGGATACCTTCTCAATTCAATGCACCATTCAGGTTTTTGGGGTCTGATGAACTGATTAACAAAACATACAATTACAACACCTGTCAACAATTAGAAAATGAATATGAACCTATGAATATGATAACATCTTGGCTTCATAGCTCATCAAGAGGCTAGGTATTTGGCACCAACAGAAAATACATCTGTTGCTAGCAAGTTTACTTTACCAGCTACCTCAGAATGTAAGCAACCATCACTTTAATGTTCAACACTGAATCTTACTTTAGCTGCTAGAATTAATAAAATGACAGACAAGCATCATACACAAACAAATGTAATGCACCCCAGTGAGGTGAAGTAAACATGAGGCCAGATGTATTAACAATGCATATAAACAAACACCATGCGTACACCTTTATTCCACACAATAACTGGAATTTACAAAGGAAGAATGTGTGGTGAGAATGTGCACACCTCACACATTCTTCAGACCATGTGTGCACTGTTTCAGCTCTGATAGCTGCAGCTAATATGAAGGTAAGTATTAAATATAAAGGTTGGCGATGTAACCTTAGAATAAAACTGTTTTCAGGTTGTTTGCAATTTCACTGATTGTTACTTTTGCAAAAAAGGCATATTACAAACTTTATTTTAAACAATTTATAATTATTTTTATTTACATTTGAGCCATGGTCTCCCTGTTAATGATCGTGCAATTTGATCCTGAATTGTGGTGCACTTTGTAAAGTCTGTTTTTACATGAGTGCTATAGGAGTTATATTGTTTTTATGCATCTGGCCCCTGGGAAGTAAAGACAGTGAAACCTAAAGCAAAGCAGTGAGACCCAGCTAAATTCCCAAGGGGCTTGTGTATCAACACAGGGCTATATAAAAACAGTATGAACTTACATATAACAGGTGGCAAAACAGGACTCCAGGAGGATGCCCATGCTGCATTGCTTCAGCTGGATATTTAAGTCGGAAATTGGCTGCCAGCACGTTGGCGAATTGAACGTGGGAGGCAATAGTACATCAAGCATATCGCAGATTAAGCCTGTATAGCTCATAAATGCTTAACACAAATTTAAAAAAGGTAATCATTTACATAAATCAAGGTCTGCTGTCGCCTGATTTACCCAGGAACCTGAGTTGACCTTAAGGATTATGTTGTTCAGAAGATTGTGGGCAGACTTCAGCAAACCTCTGATTAGTGCCACAAAAGAAAAAGAAAAATTGGTGCTTCTGCAAGCACCTCTTAGTGTCTGGTTCACTTTGACCTTCCAGATGCATACATGCTGGAAAAAACAATGAATTTGAATGACCCTCATGTGATTCAAAAGACTGAGCAACAAGTTAAGTTCTGTGTGGTTTGGCAGCCAAACAGAGCTGTTTGATAAATTTCTTGTTAAGTATTTCCATTATCTGATATATAATTAGTGTGCATGTGAACACAATATCGGTGTAAACAATGCATTGTTTAAGATCTGTATGTAGATTGTTCACAGGCCGCCAACAACTAATGTGTTACCTTCTGAGCAGCTCGCGTCCTCTGTTGGGTCCAGGGTGTACATGCTGCAGAGCAGTGAGGCTCTGAGCTGCCAAAATGCTGTAACACTGTTCTCGGAGAGCGTTATGGCTCGCTGTATCCCACTGCGGCAACTCGCTGGTGTAGCGCCACGCCATCAATGTGTGCTCCAACACAGCGTCCCACTCTTTGTTCCTCAGAAGAACTTGGCCCCACTCCTGACACGAAACCTGAGGGGGAGGATAAGAAGGTAACGGCTTAGGTTGACACAAACACTCAGCTCACAGCCAGGTGACATACAGAGCAGTTTCTAATATATCAGTGACAAAAATCCTCTTTATGAAGACAAAAAGCTCAATGTGAAGAATAGCAGGGGTGTGCTTAAAGAGCCAAGAACTCCTTTTATAAGTCTAAAATTAAATACATCACTTTCCTGCAAATGAGAATTGGACGGTAAACAAGTAAAATTACATCTGCAGGTTTCCAAAAAGTGTCATCAATTATACAAGCATTGGCAAACACTACTGATACTCACTTTGAACGCCACCAGGTGAGGATATGCCTTTCTATAGCAGTGAGCATCCCTGTTGGAGCCAAGCCGTGAGTATGGTATCGACCTGTAAACATTTGCTTTCTTTAGCTGCAGGTCTTCCTGGAGATACTTCAGGTCTGATGCGAGGATCCTCGGCTCTTGGCTCTAGATTGCAAGGCAACACAGCATATTTTATTTTACACCTTGGCTACCAAAATTCTGCATGATATGAAAAATATTCCTTTAGTCTTATCTTACTAATGTGGTAATGTAAAATGGCCATGATAGATACCTGCTCAACTAAGATGAGGGATCTGATTAACTGTACAAGCTGCTGTTGAGAGAGAGGGGTATGGTGCTCGTCCATCTTGTCACACTGCTCATCTATCCTCCCACTCCACACCCCACCAATGGACAAGTCCACTGCAAAACAAAGGAATATAATTAGTGTGCTTGCTGTTCAAACATGACTGGTCAACACCAATCCAACTTCAAATGGACTACAAATGAAACCCAGAACACTTGCCATGACAAAATCTTGTCCCATTGCCTACAAATGTGTTCAGAGATTACATTTCCAGTGAGTAACATAACTGGGACTAGTCATCAATTGATATGTGGCATTTACTTCAGAAATGTTTTAAGTGAACGGATAAAAACAGAACAGTTTTTACTGCTTTGAACATTATTTTTATTTCACCGAGCACCCTGTCAGACTCCAACATAAACGGCATGAACACAGGTGTGGTAGAAGACGGCACACTGACAAAACAGCAGCCACATTTTCTGTTCAAGTTTTCCATTTGGCTTCCTGTAAAGTCGCCTCACAAAACCAAACCACACAGTAGTCTTGCAGGTAGAGTGACAGTTGAATCACTCTGTACTTACATGAGTGCACACGCTTTGTGTTTGTAGTTGCCTTTCTCCCTCTTGGGAATGGAGATGGAGCCAAACGAGCACTTAAAATTTCCAGATAGGACCTCCTCATTCGAGCTGGAAAAAAATACATCTATTAATCAAAACAGACCTATCTGGACTGTCGTAGTAGGACAAATTGAAATTGATAACACTTAATATGGCTGTGTTCCATTTAGTGACCCAGTGAGTTATTACATTGCGCAAGCATGCACAATACCAAAACCTTTCCAAAATGGAATGCAGCCATCATTACTGTTATTAAATGCACCTGTGCTTTTAAACTATGACATGTTCAAATGTCTGCTGTAAAAAATCGATATACGCCACACAGACCAAAAGGCGCGTCTTATAAACCAACTGTGAAATACATTTTAAAATGAAAACCTATACGACCATAATTTAGGAAAACTGTCGCACACCACATTAAAATAACTGTTAACAAACATATTGTTATTTACCGACTATTCATCCTGTGGTCGCGCGCTTGTGATAACATTAGCTTGATAGCAAAGTGGCGCGTCCCGCACAAAGGACATTAACTTCAAGCAAATTTCGCGGCTGAAATTGAAAACTGACTTTTCTCAAACTTACCTGCAATTTTGGGCTGTGGAGGAGGTATTTCCACCAAGGCACGTCGTGGCTGGCACACAGCTGCCATTGTGACAAAACGAACGTTAAGACACGGGGCTAACTCCCAGCTAATAGCCAGTGACGCTACTGTTAGCTGAACTTTAAACCCCACGGGGTGCCCGGCAGGAACTTTTCCACGGCGGTAGGTGGCTTCAGCTGGTGAACACGACAGCTTCTTCACAGCCGTCGAAACTACACACTAGCTCGCTACAAAGACAAGCGTACTTGTGTTTAACTAAATACTACAAAAAGCCCCGCTCTTGTCAAGCCTGTGCTACGAGGTAAGGACGGTTATAACTTTTGTCTGCTCCTCACCGCCAATACAATACTGATGAAGCGCGCGACACGAGTTGCCGCGCGGGCGGGGTTTCCTCCATGTGTGGACCTGATTGGTGAACGTCGCAGCACGTGGAGAACAGGCGCCCAATATGCAAAGGAGGTGGCCACTGTCCTCCACCCCCACATCTGCTCTGCTGTTTGGGGTGAAGATCACGTGACGAAAAAAAAAGCTCGTGCACGCGTGGACACACTAATTGCTGCGCGTGACCACACATAATGCAGTATGGTGTTAAAACGTTGACATTCCTCACTCTATGAAGCATTAACTACATGAAGCACCACTATACTCTTATCCAAGGCTGCAGCTATGGAGTCAACATTGTGGGGCAAGCAAATCTGTTGACCCCCATCCCAACCCGCAGGGCAACATAAATGACACATAAAAATGACTTTAGTTGGCTTTACTTGGGCTATTTGACAATGCCCATGAGCACCATTGTTGCAGGGGGAAATGGGTGGCTAACTGACTGCAGATAACTAAGCACAATAGCTAAATAAGTGATTGGTGTTAAAGTCCAAGTAGATGTGCAAGTCTTCTTCAATCTTGTCAAGTCTTAAGTCATTAAATTTGTGATTCAAGTCTGATTTAAGTGTGTGTAACTCCACTCTACACCTCTAGGCTATTAGTTACTATGTCAGCTTGCCCTCTATATTTACTAAGGAGATCAAGTTTAGACACAATAGGCCACAGAGAGGCTTGAACGACCATCTGCACAGCCCTTCAGCTGTCATGGAGCCTTAAACTAGTCAAAGGAACAAAAAGTGCATTAAAACTCCTCTTCTATAACACCATTAATGCATGTAATAACCAAATATCTGGAATTAGATAAAAAGACAACATGTTCAAATGGATGTGTATGTTACATTCATTTAAGAAGTGGATAGTTCATCCACAAACCACCTTTTATTTTAATATTAACAGCCTCATAACCAACTGTTTGTGTGAAAATGATCAAACTGTGCGCAAAATGCATCATATATTAACACAATAACGTTAATGATTGAAATAATGCTCAGAACACACTTGTGTCTTTTGTCTGGTACAGTAATTCATTCAAAGCAAGAGACAGGAAAATATCTGTAAAATGTTTTTAATAGGTTGGTGGATAATTGGAAAAAACAAAACAAAAAAAAACAGGAATTTAATTTCTTCTCAAGAGACACATCTGCATCTTGATACGTAGTGTGGAATAGTAAAGCTTAAGCACAGAACTTATTCCAAAACAGTTGATAATAAACACATAAACTTAAAAATTATTAGATATAATTAACACAGTGTTCAATCTGACATATTTTATCATAAATCATAATGCTTTCTAAATTGTTAATACGAATGTATGTATTGTTTAATACATTATATTTGAAGGGGGAATAGTTTATTATTTACTGTTTAATATTGTTATCTGAAAATAACCTATGTGCTAAATTACGAAGCAGTGGTGAATGCAGTGCAATTCTGGTGTCCCTGTATTTTCAACATTTCTAACAAATGTTCCTCTCATCTCGCAAAACCCCCCCACAAAAACCTGCATTTTATGAAATGCAACAGGGTTAAAAACAGTTCACTTTTACAGTCATCCAGAAATTCAACCTAATATTAGGTTAAATCAAGTGACTAAAATGATAGCAACAATTTCCTCACTGGACTGACAGTGACACATTTTTACTTACATTTCTACGAATAAATTATAAATATATGTAGTAAAACTGCACTTAATGTATTTATTCAACTGAAAGTGAATTCCCTCCAGCCCTGTACAATATCAGAGCAAATTAAGCTGAATACTCTTGGCTTCTTGAAACTGCTACGGCAATTAATATATATATATATATGTGTGTGTATATAT
>JAPZEB010000017.1:12544043-12555225 GCA_029783705.1 Chaetodon striatus
ACATATATATATATATATATATATATATATATATATATATATATAAAAGCAGGTGTTCTTTAATGACAGTTGGGAACATGTCCAGCCAAGTTTGTGGCCAAACAGCCAAAACACTTTGCTTTCCTAAACCTAACCAAGTGGTTTTTCTGCCAAATATCAGCCAGCAGCAGACCAACAAAAGCAGGTGTTTTTTAACAAGGGGTCAGGATATGTCCAGTCCTGTTTATAATAAAAATAACAGGTGTTTCTTTAACAACAGTTTGGGACATGTCCAGTTGTGGTCATAGCGACAAAAGTGGGCATTTTTTAACAAGAGTTTGGAGTATGTCTGGCCATGTTTGTAGCGACAAAAGCGGGTGTTTTTTTAACAAGAGTTTGGAGTATGTGTAGCCGGTGTCATAGAGACAGAAGTGGGTGGTTTTTTTTTTAATAACAGTTTGGGAAATGTGTTTTGAAATGTTTTTTAACAAGACTTTGGATTATGTCCAGCTGTGTTTTTTTTTAACAAGTTTGGAGTATGTCTAGCCATGTTCATAGCAACAAAAGTGGGTGTTTTTAACATATGTCCAGCTGTGACTGGAGTGACAAAAGCTGGGTTTTTAATAATCATTTGGGACATGCCCAAATGTGATTATAGTGATTAAGTGGGGGTTTTTAAAGATAGTTTGGAACATGTCAAGGGATTGCAGCAACCAAACCGTGTTTTTTATTTTATTTTTTTTAACGAGACTTTGGATATTTGAGGGCAAAACATGTTTTCCTTGCCCTTACCAAGTGTTTTTGTGCCTAAACCTAACCATAAATTACCGCAGTATTGTCACAACATGAAATTGAAAAAATTTAATTGTTTTAAAATATTCATCACATATGACATGTACAAATGCAACATATCTGTTGTTTGCATGAATCTAAAATGCCAACATTTTTTTTGGTGATTGGGTTTTGCTCAGGAAAGACAATACATTTGTAATCCAAAAGCCAAACCAAATACCAAGCTGTTTTTATAACCACTTACCAATACTCATCAGACTTACATGTTTTTCTGATGTTGCATCTAAATGTAAGAATATCATCAGTCTCAGACACAAAAGGCTAATTAGCTGTCTGACCTTGCCAGATATCTCTATTAAAAATAATTTGGTTTATATTCAATTTTTGCTCTGTCTTAACCACCGCCATTCCATAAACTGAGAGAGCAGCCTCTTTCAGCGAGGGGCTGACTGATAACTTCAAGGCCGTAATAAGAAAGCTAATTTGAAGCGTCAGTGTTCCAAATTGCATGTCAGTTTGTTGGTGTTGCTTGGACGTATTTCTCCCTAATGAGCAGAGTGGATATCAACCACCACTGTGAATGCAAATGATTAGCCAGCACATCACTATGCTTGGGGCTGGAGGGAAAAGATCAATATCCCTCTCGTATGACTGACATTTTATAAACACACATATACACAAATATAGAGTTAATGTGTCTTAACATGCAGTACATTCCTTCAACCACCACATGAAGCTGCGTTAGGTATATTAAGTTGAGCACAGAGCAATGCTAATTTGCCTGCTGATGAGTGATGTTGCCTAAATGTTCGGCTTCAGTGAATACTTAATGGCTTGGAGACTGCATACCTTGTAAATCATCTTCAGAATAAATACATCATTTTATTTTTTTGTCACACTTTTTAAAAATGTAAATTCTTCAACCAACCGCAGAGGAACCTGACATGTATTAACTTCCTCTCATGTGCCCTTAATATTCGTTTAACATCTTAACATCTACTACTTTGGGTTGAAAAGTGGTGCTGTTACAACAGCATACATAAAGAGGACAAGTCTGAGTCATCCATATGGTGCAAACTCCGTTGGCTGTTACACTTTGACCTTATTATTATGCATCAGCTATGAGACATAAAACCAAAGGACAAGGTTATTTAATTTGGAATGACCCTTCATGTCTGATTTATTCATATTGAAAATTGCAGATTTTGCCCTAAATATGAATGGTATTTTATAGTAAAAATACAGACACATAGGGGGATTTCACAAAAGGATTGTGCAGCGTTTGCAAATGGTAAACTTGCACAAATAAGACAAAATGAAGCCAAGTCATTCACAAAGCACCCACAAGGGGTGAAATGCATCAATCCGATAACCTTGTTGTTTAGCAAACAGCGTCTCAGGTGCTCCTCTACTATTTGCATATATTAAAAGGTAATATGCTTTTATTTGGCACAAAATTGGCCTTTTCTACACAAATGAGCCTCACTGCAAACACAGTCCTACTAACAAAAATCAGCGCTAATAGCTGCATGCAGTTACAGTGAAATTATTAGCATCTTAAGAGAGTTGGTGGCAACTTAGGCACATTTATAAGGGGCGGGTAGATGCTATTTGCACCCAGGTGTCCATAGCCAACAATGCTATTCCAGCTAATGTGGCTAATTAAACCCAGTTGTTTATTCAAGGGCATCCTAGCAACTTCAAAATAATACGATAACACTAATGGGTTGATTCAGCTATTAGACTTGTTATATACACAGCATGCAGTCAGCAGCATTATACCTCCCAAAAACTGAAAATAATTGGTAAACTAAGTCTGGCAGTATATTTGGGATTTTTTTTCTCTTAAATTTGCTTCTTAAATCTTAGAGAATATCTGAGGATGATTTGTACTAGCCCTAACCATAATGCATTGTAGCATGATAGGCGTGGGTGTAGAAAGCAGACTAGCTGCAGTGAGACCATTCTCATCCGGGTGCAAATAGACACTCCGTAAGAGGTGTTGCGCCCAGACGTTTCAGTGATTATGGCAGCAGTGATTAGTACCAGGCGAAAATGCAACATCGGACAAGGCATGCTACTGAGCAAATATTTAAATATTTTTTTTACAAACTTTTGTGAATTGTGCCTTGAGACAGGACAGATAGCGGTTGCAAGTGATGCACAATTTATGGTGCTATCAGCGGCCACAATTCATGTTTGGTGAATTCACCCCTGAGACAACTGGGATGTCATATAATGATGTGATAGATGGGTACCTTTGAAGAAATAAAGCCTAGACTCAGTATCAGTGAATTTAGAGTCATATCCTACCTAGACTGCCCAATGATCTGGCAACTTGTTATTCTACATTTTCTTTCTATTGTAACAAATTCCATTAAAGGGTAAAAAAACCAGCAATGTATTTTTCTCTCAGTTCTTCCCTCCATCCATGCCCTGTCTGCTGCACTCTGCCCCAAGCTCATTTATCACTAGTGAAGATCTCAATCTTTAAAAATGGGTCAAAATATATAGTGTCATTTATAAAAAGGAAAAGTAATTTCCTAAAACAGACCAGCTCTTCTTAGAAGCAAGGATTAGCCAGCACTAATACATATTTGGTGCTCTTTTGAGTATTTATTCAGCGTGATGGTGTATGTGGGATCGCCTCAATATAAACTATGGGGCCCATGTTTATCGCAATGAAGTAACGCACCACCTACTGCTTTGTTTTAACTCACAGATGTGTCTTAATCACAGTGCAGAACCTTTTTTTGCCCCATCCACAAGCACTTATAATTCAGTTTGGTTTTCTCTGAGACTAAAACAGCCCTGGTGTATTCTGAATGTCTAAATAAAATTTTCCTGCATATAACCTTATTTGCATGCCAGCTTATAGTAAATCACTCACTTAAAGGGTGACTTTGGAATTTTCCAATGTTTTGTGTCTAGTGACAAATGGGAACAACAGTTTTTTGATTTGGTCCGGTATTAAGCAAGAGCTGCAACCAGCAGCACTGAAAACGGCTGCAATTTTATTCCTGTGGGCAATTGAGCACCGTCAATTTACACCCATTAAAGGTGCTTGTTTTTGCCACTCACAGGCTCAGATTGTTTCTCAGTGTCTGACAACATATGGAAAGGTTCCCTACAGAGGTTGACCTTTTTGTTAAAGAGAAAGATTGTTTTTGTTTAACCAGAAACAGACCCGAAATTGAAATAATCAAACCCACCAGACTACATTTAAATAAACAGTAATTTAAGTGTGTATAGAGCCAGTATTTTGTCACATCTCACTGGGTGAATTAAGGGTTTATTCCAATCATACTAGAGTTGGCGATTGTTGGAACAACAACATGGCTATTGTGACCTTTATTTTACTTCTGTCAACATTCATTGAAGTGTGTGTTACCATGATAAAAGTACTGTTTACTTAACTAGAGTCTGGTGAGTTTGGCAGTAGTGATTTCGGGGCTTTTTCTGTTTAAACGAAAAGGATCTTCCTCTAACATAAAGGTTGCCCTCTGTAAGGATCCTTCCCATAATGTTATCCGACAATCTGAGTCTGTCAGTGGCAAAACCAAGCAATTTTAAGCCTTGTTCCACCAAGCAGTTTGGTATGGTCCATTTCAGTTTGGTAAGCTTTTTGTCCGATTGGTTAACGAAGGACAGTCATTTTTTTTTGGCTGAGCTGTGGCTGGTTTTGAAGCTCATGTGACCACTGTTCATACTGTGGAGAGTTTTACATACATTAGTAAACCATAACTATGTTTTGCTGCCTCTCGCAGCAGCTGGAGTCTGAATTTTTTTTTTTTTTAATTCACTAGGCAGACTGCTGGCAACTTTAAGGTGGAAGGTTTACTTGTAATGTTAGTCAACGCATGAGGGGACAACGTGAATCCATCAGCACACCTTAAATTTCAGTATGACAATTCTGACCATTAGTTTTTATTGACTCTCTTGGATGGCATACACTTTTCGTAATGAGTGGATCTTCAAGTGTTTAAAAATATATCTTAATTTCGACGGATTATGTGAAGTGCATATATTCTAATCCTCACTCAGAGGAAAAAAAAAACATTGTAGAGCGTCGTTCCTGTGGGCTACAGGCTCCTGTGAGAAGGACTCAATGTCCAAACTCACTATTTTTAAATATCCCATGGAGAGAGACTCCCACTGCAGCCTGCTCTGTTTTGTTCTGAAAATGTTGGCGTGCACCCTTGTTCTGTGGATGATAAATGAGGTGCAGACTTCCCTCTGTGTCACCAATGATGAGGAAATACAGCGATTGCTAGATGGAGCAGTGAGTGACAACAACCCTGCCCACATTTATGAGTACTGTTTGTGGTGGAAACACCAACAGACCTAGGGTCTAGGTACCATGTCTGAAGGGTTACTTTGGGTTCCAAAGGCACCATACCAAAAGTGCTTGATAGAAATGGAGCTTTAGTGGACATAAATTGACATTGCTCAATTTCCCACAGAGATTACACTGCAGCCGGTTTCATGGTCTCACTCAATACTGAACTAATTCAAATAACTGTTGTTAGTCATTTTGTCACTTAGACACGAACACATGGAAAAAAAGGGTTACAAAGTTATCCTTGGAGTTGAAACTGTTGCACGGGTTAATTTTGTTTTGGCGAGCTGCTTATTTGTACATGTCAAAGTAAATCTGGCTGTCACACAATAAACAGACCAGCAGCTGTATCATTAAAACACTTTCACAAAGAACTCAAAAGTTCAGCCAGAGTCGGATCAGCGGCCCCTGACCGGGACATGTGTGTGTGTGAATATGAATATCTGATTATGCACAGAGTTTGACAATGAATTTAGTTCTGTATTCACATTAGCATTCAAAGTCTGGCTCCACAAAGGGTCTTAGGTTGACAAGGGTGAGAACCTTTACAAGGTTGAGCATGGCAGCGATGCTATTTTAGGATGTTGCATCAGAAACAGAGACACTGTGTTTGTGCGCATGTGTGTGTGTGTCAGAAGTTTATTAACAAGGGCAGAGAAAGACAAAGAGAGCTGCTTACTTTTTTCCCTGGAGGCACGAGGTTCTGGTTGGTTTTGAGGATGTGTGTCAGAGCTTTCTTGATGTTTTTCTCCTTCATGCTGGACAGCACAACAGGAGGCAGGAACAGCGGCAGACCCCACTCCTTTCTGTTGAGCGAAGATTGATTTCAGCATAAAGTCACAACACTTGCAGTCAAAAGCTAGAAATTGGACTCTTGAACAAGCTGTCAGCTACAGAAGAGAATATTGAATTGACTCTGAGGATGAGAGCTTTCTCTGTAGGAAGTGATTCCTTAATAAAACCTTGTTTACACTATGTGAGAGAATGTTCCCAACAGCTAGTAAACTGTATGGGCTGCTGTGGTGAAACATGTTTGCGACTTGTACAAGGGCTCTTTACCACATGTGAGTTTTGTCGGTAAAAATTCTATATACAAGAACTTTGGTAAATGCTATAAATCACTTGTTTGCAACAAATGCAACAAATCTGTTTGTATGTTTTTTGCGTGAGGTCCAATGCTCGGAGGCTTTGATGACATTGCCAGATGATGTGATTTGATTGTTTAACCAGAAAACTTTGTTTTGCGGAAAATGTCTCCAACCAAGAAGGGAAAAAAGGACATTGAATCCCTGATGCTGTAACCCCATCAAAAAACTTTTAGAAGAAAAACCCAAACTAAGTCGGTCTATTATTCATTATTGATGGAGCAGCTCCAGGCTGTACAGCAGTTAAACAATACAGATCATGTTGGTAGTGTAAAAACATACCCACAATTCCATTGACACATACAACTTACTGGATGTATTTCAGCGAGACCTTCTGGCTCTGCCTGGTTGTCATGGTGAGGATGTACATCTGCAGAGCAGCCAATCGCAGCGCCGCGTCGTACTTCAGCTCCGGGCCGAACCGCTCCAGGACAACGTCATTACAACTCTGCGGCAGAGCAGGAAGTTACATAAGAATCCCAAAGTCAAGTTTTTGGGCTTGTGAAGTGCATTTCGTCTCTCTATCGAGCAAATCCAAGCAGCAGCACATCCCTGCTGAGCTGATATAAGTTCAACCTTTGTGGCTTGAGCTTCCTTCAAAGGGATACAGTTTCCAGTCCCCGATGAAGGACTCGGAAGCACAAAACGGTGAACTCTGACAAGAAAAGATGATTAGCTTTCCTTCTCTCAGGCTATTTCACTTGACTAATTATCAAAGGAATCCTATGGGGAAGCAATTTATTATTTCAGAGACAAGTAGTTTATACAAGAGTTGGCTTATTTGAGGACTTTATTTGCAAATGAGGATTTCGTCTCTGTAACTTTGTTAATTATCCTTCTCAAAGTCGACAAACAAATTTTACAGAATCAGTTTTAGGGCTTTACTGAGGATTTTGCTCACCTGTACGTAGAGGTATTCAAATGCCACAGCGTCTCTCCGAAGCAGCTCCACGGGGTCCCTGGGGACGAAGCTGATCCTAAAGAAACACTTCATCTTGTCACAGCCAGGCCTCTGGGTCACCTGGGGGTCGGGGGAAGGAAGCATGAAGGGAGAAAGAGAGAGGAGATAGATGGGCGATCATAGATGAGTCAGTCCTGATACAGGTGCACTAATACAAGTCAAACCAGCAGTAGAATAGTTAAGTCTTCTGGCAGGGAGAGTCTAATCAAAAACACCGTGGAGTTGCATTGTGGGAACTGGATGATCCTGTGTTTTGGAGCTTAAACCATACTGGGGACTCAAAGCCAGGATATATCTGACAGAACTGCATCAGTTTTGATCTTTCTCCCAAGAATTGTTGGAGTATTCGCGATACTATGCATAGTGCGACCAGTGCTAAGTTGACCAGTGAAAGAGCAGTGTGCATAGAGATGACTACTGTTAGTATTAGAGGAAACAGTGGAGAGATTCAGACATACATGTTTGAGCCTCAGATGAGGAGTCTGTTGTGCACCAAAATCAGTGGCTAGCAGATGTATCAGAGTGGTAAGTGTAGCTGTAGAATAACATTGGGGATATTGGTAGATAGTGGAGGGAAGCTCCAGGGTCCAGTTAACATCCAAAAACTGCACAATCTACCGTGTTTGCTGTCAAAATGTATATGCTAATGCAAGCATTGCTCCATGAGCCAAGTCTGCTCTGACAACCAATCTCAGACTGCGATTGACTGTCCTACTAGTGACGTTCCTCCTCTAGCTGCCCGACGTACAGTATGTTTGAATCTCAGATTTTAGGGAATTGCACAGACATTGCCTCTAGTGACAAACTTTGCATGGATACAAGTCAGTGCAGTCAAGGGCAGACATTTTTTTGAGTGGAGGTTGAGTGGATGCTTTAAGCATTTCAAGTAAATGTTTTCATATGCAGCAGAATGGCTCCTGTCACTGTTACAATAACACATTTTATTTTGTGTGATTGGATATTACTACAGCTTTACATTCTATAAACTGATCATATGATTTGTATGTAAAATCTGCAGAGTAACAATTGCTCTCAAACAAATACTGTGGCGTAAAAAGTACAAGTTAAACTACGTACTACTGAAATTCCACTGCCAAAGATCAGATGCAGTTGTAGCACCAGCAGCAGTATTAACACTAGTGCCATGTAAGTGTTATTCCAACCACTTTACAACCTAAATACATGGTTGTGTGATTCAGCAGTAGTAACCCTGCGGTAGTTGTCTTTGCATTTGATTCCATTTCATATTCAAGACAAAACCGCGAGACCAGCATCGTCTTTTAAATATTGATCACATTTTATAAATTATTTAATATGCAAGTGAAGGGAGAGTGAGGGAATTTATTTTCCTACTTCAAGGACTACCAGCCTTCACCCATACATCTGTACATCTGTCACTAAGATTGACACTCAGCTGTGTTGCAGTGTGGTGTATGTTTTATCAAGTGTGTCAAGGACTCTTAAACTGCCATTGTGTGTGCCACGTGTGGAATTTCACGTCTGAACTGTGTGGTATGAATATTAAAAATGTCCTCTTGTGATCCTGCAACCTCATTAGAATGTAGCTGGCACTGTGGGTGAGTGTGTGTGGTGGGTGGTTGTGCATTTTTGTGCGTGTGTGTGTTGGTAGGTGTAATGTGAGCTGTCGCCCCTGCTGTGCCATTGCTGATAAATGACACCGGGGTCCAAATGCTGCTTGAATACTGAGCAGGAATGTGTGTGTGTGTGTGTCCGACTCAAAAGAGACAGAAAAAGTGAACGAGGAGGAAACATCTCCTACCTGAGTAAGCATCTCCTGTTCATGCAGGAGAAGCAGTTTGCTTCCAGAGCCCTCAGTCCTGTGCTCCAACACCAGGGAGAAGTGCTCGATGCATTTGATTGACAGCTTCTCTTGCAGAGTCAAGATCACATCCTAAAATATATGCACCACATATCCAATGAGAAAAGTTATTTAATAGTTATGCATGTATGTATTACCATAGTTTATTATTTTTGTAGTTAATATACAAGAAATCAGTGTGCTTTTGAGTTATGAGCTAACATGAAATGATGTAATATGCACGCCAACACATCAATCAAACTGCAATTTTGGAGTGCTACTGCCAATTTAATGCCACTTATACAAAGCAAAATATTTTCCCAGTGTTGTTTGTTCTCCAAAATCTTTTTCAAGTTGTCTCAGCACCATCTGTCATTTAGTTAAGCTCTTTAATGCTTCTCCATTTCCTTTGTAAATCAATCAGCAGTATGTTTTTCTTATTGGTTTTAACAGACAACAACACATCACAGTCCTGGCTTCACTCCTTTGGATCCCTGATATCTGGATTTTCCTGATCACTTTTAATGCACATCTGGGTCTGGCCCCAAGCCATATAGCAGAAATGTTGACCCCATATAAGTCTGTTCGCAGCCTTAGATCCTCAGGTCTGTTCAAGTCGAGGCTTAAATCTTAATGTGCATTTTACTTTTGGCATCAGGGCCCCTCAGCTTTGGACCGACCTGCCTGAGGAGATCAGGTTCACAGAATCAGTGACTGCTTTTGAATCACTTCTTAAAACCTGTTTTTACAGACTTGCCTCTATGTGAAGTCTTCTTCTTATTGTTTTCATTCTTTTTATCCTCATCTTAACATTCCCTTAATTTTGTCTTGCTTTGATTGGCCCTCTGTTGCTTTATTGCTGTGTGTGTGTCCTGCTTTTGCTTTGCTTTAACTGTTTTTATTGTGTCATGAAAACACTGTATAGTATACTCAGAGCCTGCTTAGAATAAGCAGAGACATATTTGTAATACATAATGGCACCATGCATGTTCCTTGTGAAGAGTTACAGTAAGCTTTCTATGTACATATATATATAAATAAATATATTCTGTGGTTAACATTTGAATTCTGCATCGTCTAACAAAACCAGAAACCTTGAACAGAAACCTCAAAAGATGAAAATGTGAAAAGACTGTGGGAGGACAAAAGAGTCGAGACAACCCTTATAATCTTGGACATGTCTTCTATTTAAATGATTAATTCTCAGGTGGAAAACATAATAGCAACAAAGCCAAAACATGACGGTGTAAACAAGGTGATTTGCCAGCAACAGGCCTGAATAACACTTACTTTTTTTTAAAGTTCAGACAGAATAAATGTTTCTTCTTCTCCTGGATATGTTATCTATTACAAATATTATAATCCCCACCTTGTCATGTTTTTCTTAACATATTTTACTTTTTAAGAAAATGATGTAGCTTTTCATTACACAATTTTTCACAAGTAAACAAAAATATTATTATTTTCCATTTAAATGTATCAGGGTCTTTCTTCTTCTCACTTATTTTTTGAGGTAACATGCAGGCCTATTGATTGTAAACCACATTCTACTGTCATCACACAACATTTCACACAGACTATGAGAGGACAATGTTACATTTGATACATGTAAGTGTGAATTGGAATTTACTACATTACAGTTGTTAGCCATAGCTAAGTCTGATAATTTGACAAAATTAATACAGTTTAGTAAGGATTATTTAAGTCAGTCCCTCCAGAAAACCACCATCTTGCGATCGCAATAATCAACGCAAAGTCAACAAAAGTCCACAATATTTGTGGGGGCTTGCAATTTTTTAAAAGTCCTGTGTTTTTTACGCATTTTCTGCATTTGAAACATATGGAGAAATGCCCTCTATTGACATAAGAATTTTCACTTTGTTTAAATGCATACAATATGTGTTGAATTTATTAAAATGTTGTGTTTCCAGAAGATGTAGCTTACATGTTGTTTTACAGTCACATTGTCTGGTTTGAAAGCTACAATACTAATTCAGGATTTTTGTGCAACATTATTGGAGTCCATATTTTGAAACTAATTCAATAAAACTTAGCAAGAGAACTGAAACATTTGCAGCTGTTTTTGTAATATTCAGTATGATTATTATAGCAAGTGATTACATAACTTATTTTTCGGAGGTAGTAGT
>JAPZEB010000017.1:12565433-12587592 GCA_029783705.1 Chaetodon striatus
TTAAACCCACCCAAAAAAAAAAAAAAAAAAAAAAAAAAAAAAATGCTGGGGATAACATTACATTCCAGGTTTAAGTATATTATCAAGAGCAAGTTTTAAAGGACTTCAACAGATAACTACCATGAGTCAAAAAGATGTGATACAGTCCAGGACATAGAGTAGTACGTTACAGTTACATAACAGGCTTAAGAAACATAGCTAACCTAGTCTCAGCCACCTGGCACCACTAACTTTAGGTTTTTCTATTTTGCTTCCATAAAGAAACATTTTTTCCATCTCTGGTCATTCCAAGCAATTTTGCAAATCAGAGAGATTAACTGATTGTTTTCTGGTTATCTTGGATTTTTACATCAATGTGACTTTGATTTTTTCACTATTTAACACTGTTCAGGCAAGCCTGTTAAACATCACTTCCCTACTCCATGCATCACTGTCTGGTAGACATCAGAGTGGATTTCACCACCTAAAAAATGAGCTTGTGGTTCTTCAGGGGAAACAATGTAGCGGTGTGTACTGTGGTGATAACAACTGCGCTTTGCCTGTTCCCCACTAAGAAGGCACCAGGCATCATATTGGACATCATACTTAGAGTTGGTAGCATCCTAAACAAATGCTTACTTATTTTTTTGAATTGTATATACTCAGGATTTTTCCCTATGGGTCTGAATAAACTTGCTGAATGTCACTTCGGATGAAAGCACCTGCTAAATTAATTCAATGTAATGTAAAAAGACACCTCTGGCTGGTATTTTAAAATTATGGGAAAAAAATGTAAAATGTCTCGATATATCACTGTCGTAATTTACATTAATTTTAAATAATTTTTATCCATATTGCCTTATCAATATTGTTTTAAGAATAGCCCATTGACAAATAGAATTGTAAATTTATTTCATGATAGGCACAATTATTTTAGAATAAGAGTTAAAATAAAAAGTTCAGTGTAATAATGGCCATTTTAGACACCGTTTGTGCAGATAAATCAACCAAACCACCAGAAAAAAGCTGGTATTGTACTTCGGTGCAATCATGCATATGCTACATTTGTACATTTCATATGTAGCAAATATGCTAACACTCTATGCTTCAGTTTTCAGTTTTATGTTGTGACAATGCTGTAGTTAATGTGTGGGTAGGTTAGAGCACAAAACAACTTGTTTGGGGTTAGAAAAAAATATCATGTTTTGGCGTAAAATGTGCAGTTTGATCACTACAAACACAGCTGGAAATGTCCCAAACTTAAGCTATGAAAGTACCCACTTTTGTCCCTGCAATCACAGCTGGACATGTTCCGAAAATACCCACGTGTTGATACAAACACAACTGGACACGTGTCAAAATCTCATTAAAAAAGTACATGCTTTTGTCACTACAGACACAGCTGAACATGTTCCCAACTGTTGTTGAAAAAATTAGCACTTGTGTTGGTACAAGCGTGGTTGGACATGTCCAGAAGTTTCATTAAAAAATACCAGACTGAACTAAGTCATAGGTATGAAATGGACATTATATTCTGGTGACTAGGCTGAATAAATAAAGTCTAGCTGCACATATTTCAGGGATTTCAAATACACTGACACTTGAGTGGAGGACAGCATTCAAAAACCTGCTAGATCATGTTAGGTAAGGTTAGGAGAGTTATCTGTCCAATATAATTAAATCATCCATGGGGTTTACTCACTCTCGCTCTCTTTTGTCTTTCTCTGTCTCCCAGAAATCTATTTGTGATACTCAATCTGTGTCACCTCGTCTAAAGCCAACAGCTTTTCTCTGAGAACAAAGCCACATAACCAGAGCTGTCTCCCTTGTCATATTTGACCCTCCATCATGAGATGGAGCAGGGGAGGGGGGGAATTTAATGGGGGAGCGGCAAAGAGGAGGAAATTGGCAGAAAAGAGGAGAGATAAAAGTAAGAAAAAGGAAATGAAAAGGTGGAGAGGAAAGAAGGAAAAATAACAGAATGTACAGAAAGGATGTATAGAGAGATATACGGTACGCTAATAAGATGTGATGAAAGCACAAGATAAAAATAGAAAAGAGTAAAGAAGACCGTCCGTTGCAGGAGTATTGAAAATAATCTCAATGTGCCCAGTGTTGAATGTGTTGCTTCATCAGTACTGCATTTGTCCACTGAAACTCAGAAAACCAGCACTGGGAAAGCAGAGAGACCAGGGGAAGGGAATTGATGTCAAGAGGTCAAAGCAAAGAGGAGGACAGAAGAAAAGGACATGTCAAAGAGAAAAAAAGAGAAGATAGGAGGAGGTCATATAGCAGCAAAGAGAAGAGAAGGGTTAGAAAATAGATGATGAAAAGTCAAAAAGATGCGAGGGAAAGTGAGATGTAGAAGTGCAAGACAAGTAGAAGAAAGAAAACATGGCAAAGAGAATAAAAAAAATACGAGGAAAGGTAATTGGTTGGAAAATGAGAGTATAAGCAGGAAAGAAAACAAACAAAGGAAAGGTACACATATGCATCCATTGTCAGTTAATTCACAGTATAGTTTTACCACCGCAAAAAGCAATTTGTACATCAAAACACTATGTCAATGAAGTTAATTGGATCACAGCTTATCAAAATCAGACACGTCTGCCTAACACAGAGTCTGTTCCACTGCGGTAGCTGGATTCATTGTGCATAACGTTCTGTATGCCAAGCTCTCGATGCTGGTCCAATTTGAGGATTTGCACATTTACCTGGCTGAAATGTTCTTCCTGCATAACAGCTTTACACAGACAACAGGCACTGCACGCACACGTGGAATGCAAAATTACCTGAAAAATGGCTACATTTTTTGCATCTGGAGAGGAAAGGGCAGGTAAAAACTTTTTAAAACTTTTTTACTTTCAAATCGACTCCTCGGAGTATTCATAAGCATAATTCTTAAGCCCAGATCAAACCAGCTGTTTTAGAACATTATAGCACAGCAATGTGAACTGGCCCAACACTATCTTAATAAGACCACTGTAACTGTTGACCCCATGTGTTGGTCTCCGTCCCGTTGTGTCGGACGGGGGGTCACTGCTGTTGCTGGCTGCACTACAGAAGTACAGAGAGTTGCTTCTTTGGAGACAATACATCGTTTGGTCTCGTCACATTGGTGTAAACTGGCATGTTTTCAGAATGTTGTGCACCAGCGTACTGCAAGTTGTTGCAAGTTTTAACTCATCTTGTTGAGAATCTTTGTCTGAACTGGGCTCTAGGTATCCCTCTAGGGTCAGATTTGGATGCTCAAGGCTGGTGTGTTAGTTTCTCCTCATTATGCTGTATCCAAACCAAATCTGGCACTGCTGTGGGTTTTGGGGTGTGTGGAAGTGTCAATAAAATGGCACAATGTGAGGGAGTTAAGGGTGGAGACCAACTGCTCAGAGCATCTAATAATGATGCGTCCCGGTGCATCTCATACAGACACTAAAAGGTGTCTGGGTACGTACACATGAGATGCTGAGGGCTACTTGACCAATCATCTGTATTTGACGAGTTGGGCGTGAGAATGCCCAGCCCAAAAACGTTAGCACAAGCATGATGGTGTCAGGCTGTACATACGTGGTGAGGCAGTCCCGTCCCTCCCTGGTGCTGTTCATGCTGTCCCAGTTGTATGGAGGCCCCTGCAGTCCACCCCAGGAGCCCGGGCCAGGCGGTGGCCAGCCCGACATTTTGTTCTTATGACTGCAACATAAAGGATGGGAAAATTTTGTAAATGTTGTGTGGAAGATATTAAAGCAAGTGATTCAGACTCAGATCCACTCTTAAATACATTTTTCCAGTCGTGAAGTAAAACCATTTGATTCCTATGTAGTTTCAATCCAGTATGTTGAATCACAGCAGAGTGATCCTGGTAAAAAAGTAATTTTAGAGGGCACACAAAACTATCTCAGTCCACCTGCACAAAGTCACTTCTAAGAATACAAGCATTTAAAAGCATTGAAACAAAACTACTGGATTAGACTTTTAATAACTGCAACAAATCTGTAGATTGATTGGACTTCTATGCAGGGAGAAGATCCACAGAGAACAGAACTCATAAATAAACATCACAGCATGTACCTACTGATTTATAATTTAAGAAAGGAATCAAAGGTGAATTGATGAAACTTTTTTTCCCTCCTCTCTGAATAAAAACACTCAGAGACACCCCAGTCAGATCCCTCCCAGCCCAATTAGTGTGACCTCTTGTCTCTCTGCGTGTGGCTTGCAGTGTGAGATAGCACTGCTTAGTGCAATCGACCGCAGTCAAATAACAGCTCATCGGGTCCGTAGATAGCCGATCGATGGCTTCGTGCACGGGCAAGCACTGATGTGACAGCTGATTCGGTTATCGCAGATTGCTCAAACAATGTCACAGAGGGTTTCGGGAAAATGTAGAGAGACAGAGGGAGGAGATAGGAGTCCAATGTGTCGCCTCAGCGTGAATTGTGCAAATAAAGTCCATCCTCTAATGAAAATTGAAGAGACCACCCTCCTGAGTCATCTGGGCTGAGTTAAGTCTCACATGCTACAGTGACTAATCATGCACAGATCATAAAACTCTCCACAGAAATAATCCCAAATGCAGTAAAAGATCATCAAGCCGGAGGAATAACACTGAATTCAATCATCTATGCACTTCATTTTCATATTTGATTTATTTTGGAGAACGTTTCCTCCTACAGCCATAAACCGTGAGGACGGGTTTATTGTCCTGACCTCAAATCTGTGATAGCGAGCTGATGCATAGCTACAGTAACAATGAATAGATTAATGGCATTGCAGTGCCAAGATTTAGACTGATACTCTGTTACACAGCATATTCTCCACTGTGTGCTTTGCATCAGAGACGTCACACATCACAGCTTCAGCTCTTGGGCGTTTGCCATTGAAAAGCAATGGCCCAGATTGATTCAGCAGTCAATACAAATTCTTAAAATAGAGGAAAATGCGTACTAGATGAGGACGTCATCACCGTAGGACTCCAGCTGATCGATTCCCATATTGTGCTGCTGATGAGTTGAATACATCAGTCAGTCATGTCATAGCTTGCAGGGTGTGAAAAAGAAACTTGGCCTTGGATGAAAAGTGTAAAACAAGCTCCACTGGAGTGCAGTGAAGCTGCTGGTGAAAGTGTCAGACCCTCTCAGTCATGCTGCGGATCAGTTGTGTAGGAGAAAAAAAGTTTACTAATGATACTCCAGTTGTCTTAAGAAATACACACATCTTCCATGCTTCCATTAACAGCAACTGCAAAGAAAGTGAAACAAAAAAGAAGGCAATAGATCCATCTCAACACTCTCGGGCTTTTGAGTTTAACTCCTCTCGATTCTGTTGCCACGCACGAATTCCAGTCAGACGCTCATGCTTCTGCTGATCTTCAGTCATCCAAAAGAAAAACAGATCCACCGCCACTTCAGAATCCCAATCAGAGGCTCTTGTGCTCAAAATATACGGAGGCCGCGGCGTTAACGGCTGTGCGGATCTCCAGTGTGTAGCCAGACATTCATCTGTGTTTGTCATTGTGCTGCTGCCGAGAGCAGCTTTGGTCCAAACTGAACTAAACTGCTGTGGCCTCGCCTCCTTTATCCCATAATCCCTCTCATCACAGAGAAAACAAATCCATGCTGTGTGTGTGTGAGAGAGTATGAGTATTTGTGTATGAGAGAGAGAGAGAGGAAATGAGAGGAAGAGACAGAGTGTGTGCAACCGTGCATGTACTGTATATGCGAGTGTGTGTGGAGTAAGAGGCTTTTCAGAGAGCAGCAACGTGTGTGGAAACATCGCTCCATCTCTGAGCTGGAGCTACACAGCGGGAAGTGTTGAGACGAAACTGACTCTTAAAGTTCACCTGGATGGCATTAATATTTTACTCTTCACTTTTGGTCTCCCCCCAGCAAAAAATAAGTCTTTCTTTTAACGTCAGAAAGAGACAGAAAAGGGCAAACGGCTCTGCCAGTAAGACAAAAATTATAGTTGAGTGATATTGCCGTCCTTGGTGGCAAGAAATACTCTTTAAAATGTAAGTCCTTGTGGGTGAGTTATGAGACAATTGGCCCGTGGACACAGACATGCAAAGGGCCCCACCATCTATCCTATATAGGAGCAAGACACATAGACTTTGTGCTGGCTGTGCCTCTTTTTGTTGTCATTGTTGTGCTTTCTTTATAGTTGACAGCAGGTTTTTTGGGGTTTTGTGGTATTGCTGTTTGTTCTCACAGTTGTTTTGTGCTTCTTAGTAATTGTATTGTGTCTCTTTGAGGTCATTTTGTGTCTCTTACCAGTGTAGTTGTGTCTTTGAGTTGCTTTGTGTCTCTTTGTAGTCCAATGTAATCTCTTCGCAGTCAGTTTGTGGCTCTTTGAAGTCATTTCATGAATCTTTGGGGTATATTTGTCTTTTTTGGTCATTTTGTCTCTTTGCGGTTGTTTAATGTCTCTCTGTAGTTCCTTTGCATCTCTTTGAGGTCATTTTGTGTCTCTTAGAGGTATATTTGTTATCTTTGTTTCTCTTTGTGGTTGTTTGTGCCTCTTTGTATTCATTTAGTCTCTTTGTTGTTCCTTTGTGTGTGTTTGTTGTCATTTTGTGTCTCTTTTTTGTTCCTTTGTGTGTCTTTGAAGTCATTCTGTGTCTCTTTGATGTACAGATCTGTCTGTTTATGGTCATTTTGTGTCTCTTTGTAATTTTTTTTGTGTCTCATTATTTTTGTGTCTTTTTTTGCCGCTTTGTGTCTTTTTGTAGTCTTTTTGTGGCTCTTTTTTGTTCCTTTGCATGTCTGTGTTGTCGTTTTGTGTCTCTTCAAAGGTCAATTTGTGTCTCCTTGAGGTAAATTTGTGTCTTTTATCGTCATTTTTGTCTGTGCAGTTCCTTTGCCTATCTGTGTTAATTTGAGTGTCATTGTGCAATGATGACCAGGGGACTCCTGACACATTAAGTAATCCATCCATGCTCCAAGCTGCTCTCTCTCAGCAAAACGAAGGGATTTACATGAGGATTCAAGCTCAAGCACTATGAAATTGCACTGAATGAGCACATGAAATCAAGTAATTGTGTTTACCTCTCACAACAGTGACAGACACACTCATTTTACAGCTGCATGTTTAAAGGCAAATCCTAAAAGTGAAAACCACATCCTGAACCCTTTTTGCTGGAATGGTTGAGACTTTTTCTTTTTTCTCTCTCAAAATTGTTTCTAAAAGTGCAAAAGGTGACTGACTAAAGAATCTCTGTGTGGGAACTTGCAAACATCAACAGATCACAACAAAAAGTACTGTAGCTAGAAATGTAACCTTTATATTCATACCATGAAAGTTGTCTCCTCGATGACCTATGCAGCAGAGTGTTTGTTCGACTGTTGTAGCACAAACTTTCTGTGTTGACATAAGGCCTTTCCCCTGTTTCCCCACTATTTTGATGTGTGAACATACCAGGAATCCTAATATGTGTATTCCAAAGGTGCAGCAGGGTGCTTTGTTCTCAGGGTTGTTGAAAAGGCCATGGTAAAGTACTTTTTTTCTTTCAAACTGATCAATCCGTGTTCCTCTCCAAAACTTCATCTCCAGGGATCAATTTCTCTCTATCATCCACACTGCTGCTCAAAAGCTAAACTCCATAACACAAAATCAATTTTCTTTGCTTGACAAAAATGTACAAAAGAAGATCCATCTTTCACAAAAGAGGTCAAAGAGAATTAAAGAAAAACTGCTATTTGTAATGCTTTTTAAAATGTAGTGGCATGAGATACATAAAGGCAGCATCAGGATGACACAACAGATGTAACATATAAAAACTTAATTTGAAAAGTCATTTGCAAAGAGGGCAGAAATAATTGAGACTGTGATATATAATTGACTTAATAGATTTCATAGATTACATTTATAGCTAATAGATTAATTGATTTATTCTGACAAGTTGCTAGTATAAAGAGAGACTGCCTGTGCAAGTACTGCTAAGCTTGTGCCTCTGCCTTCAAAGTTACCCTACAGATACATTTTAAAGTGTGTAAAAATACTCTGCTGTGATTATTATTTTGTTTAACAAGGTTTTGCCAATTAAAGGTATCAGAGCTTCTCTCTCTTTCTCAGTAAGAAATTCTGGATCTGGCCTTGGGTCCTGCCCACCACTGCTGCTTGTGCTGGACTGACCAGTGAAAGAGCAGTGTGTATAATGATGGCTAGCTCTACAGGAAATATCGGAGGCATACAAGTTTGAGCCTCAGCCGGACCGATGACAGGTGAGGTGTCTGTTGTGCACTGAATTCAGTGGCAATGTATCCATGTACAGCCATTCATATGATATCTTAGGAAAGCACACATACAACATGTATATACAGTGTACAGTCATAGTCAAGTTACATGGGTTTGGTTTAGAAATTTTAACTTACGTGGGTTAAGTTTAGGAAAATAATCATGTTGAGTGTCGTCACATTACGTACTTAACGTAAAGTTACGTACACTCGGTTTAGGCAAGTAAAGTTTCATAGGTTAGGTTTAGGAAAAGACACATGGTTGGCCATAGTCACGTTACATTCTAAATATAAAGTTATGTATTTAACGTAATCTGACACTATGATAATGCTAACTCTGCCCTCTGTACTGGCAAGTCTGCTCTGCACTGGAGGTTTCAAGTTTGTTGTTGTCTATTATCAATGTGTGTTTCCCATATTACACAGTTATTGGCTTTTACATTCGTGATGTACCTAATCTAGCTCCCTGGTGTACGTTTGGATGTTAGATTTTAGAGAAGTGTACAGATATCGCCCCCTTCAGGACAGGAATGTGAAAACACCTTGTCAGTGACAAACTTGGTTCAGATACAAGTGAGTGTAGTCAAGGTCAAACAATTTAGGGGACATTACCATAAGAAAAACACATTTTTGATTGGAGCCGGGCTTGAAGTAATCCACAAAGCAGTATATTTTGTTTTATGTCAGTGCTTTTGACCAAACTAGAATCTTAATGCTTGTTTTACTTGTAAATCCCCTCCTGCCTAATTGATTTGTTATGACTTGTCCTTCGTAGACTGCCGTTACAGATTTTCATTCTGTCTTTTCATTAGGTTGTTAATAACAAAAAAAACTGATAAAAAAAAAAAAGATTGAGTAACTGTGATGCATTGCACGACAAGGTATTACCTTTTGCATAAGCACTGTGTGAGAGAAAAAGAGTTTCAGTCAGAAAACTACCATTGCTTTCCATCCGAATATATTTCCCCACATCACGAATAAACGCCCATCCGTATTTAGTAACAAAGATGGTGGTTACTGGAGCTAGTGAGGCTGTTTTTCCTTTTTTTTTTTTTTTTTGCTGCATCATATGTCAGGCCTCCCTATCACAGAAAGCAATCGAGCCAGCTGGCACAGACCTCCCCGCTCAGGCACCACATGCTCCAGTCAGCAAGAACGCGCAGCCCCAAACATTGAGCTCTGGGTGCATCTCAACAAATGTTTCATTCCTCATACACTGCAGCTCTGACTCGGATTACCGTCCAGTAAAGTAATCCATCACAGGGTTCAGCCAAGGTGATATCTATAGTACCACGTACACATGAGCCTAATATGTAATAGCCCATCAGAGCAGATTATAATCCCCTTTTCTTTGACATTCATTACATTTTATGAGTGACCATGATGGCTTTTATAGAGAATTCTGCAACTCAGAGTAACTAGAAATGGGTCTTTATGTCCAGTAATATTTGCAGCCTTATAGGCACAAATTAATAATATGCTCATGAATTAATGTCCAGTTACTGTGTGCAGCAACAAATGTTTCAGGTTACTTCAGCAACTTTGAGCTGTTGGAAGTTGTCATTAGGTTTTTTGCATTCATAACATTTATCCTTTTGGCATCACTTTACACAGAGTGTTGTGGGAATTACCCCTAAAACGCAGAAATGAGTTAGCATTTAGCACTTCTGGTTCCCTCTTCTGAAAACCAATGGGTTTTTGCTAAGATGCCTGAAATAAGGTATGTGCACAATTTTAAAGGGATATTTTTCTGATATTCAATCATATCTGTGTCCCCGTTGAGTGTGTGCGAATGAGTGATGTTAAGGTGCCCTTGGTGACGCAGCTCTTGCAGCTCCCTGCCCATCCACCAGATGACGCAAAATGTATCTTTGGCGACATGAAATAGCACATTTCACATCATCTTGCAGATTTTTGCTCACAGTATGGAGTTTCTGGCACTGAGAGCCCACATTCCCCACATTGCAGTGACACACACCTGGTTGAAAGTAGGGAGAGTATCACTTTAAGTTATCTTCATGTTTTGCTGTATGGCATAAGGCTTTACTTACCTTAAAAAAGGCGGTTGCTAACAAGTGGCTTCATGAGACTACACAACCTCATCACCCCGAACACGGCTTTAGACCTTGTTGAAGTGACGATGAAGTCATGTAACCACAGTGTAGTTAATTAATAGCCTAATGTTAGCTTTAAACTTTTGGCAGTTGCATTACCGCTTCAGAAATCATAGAAGTGGATTTCATTTGTGAAGATTATTTTGAGCAAAATATTTTTGTACCATAAACTTTTGTTTGCCACAAATCTTATTTTATGCAATAATTCAAAATCTAGTGGTAAAATTCCATTCAAAAAAAAAAAGACTGGCCAGCTTTAGTTGCTATCACTTAAGCGCACTGTAGCCTAATAGACTTGATTCATGACTAATTTCTAGCTTGGACTGTACTGTGCCACTGAACCCTAACATTAGTCAGCCTCAGTCTGACTGTCCCTTCAAATGAAAGTCAGCAGCAGACAGGCATCTGAGTCACTGGGTCATTTCTGCGTCGATCTTTACTAACACACATTTTCAATTCAAAGACTTTGAGTAGTAATTTAAACAAGACGTTGCTGCATTCCAAAGACCCCCCCTCAGGACTGAGACCATTTACAGGACTGTTTCTGCCAATGGCCTGGCTACTTATTACCGCTCGGAGTGAAAATAACTTAGTTTGACCTTCCTTTTTTGAATAGACCACACACACACACTCAACATGGGACATTAAATCTCATAAAAACCCTCAAGATCTTTATCAAGACTGACTGAATTTGCACAAAAAGCAAAGAGCTCTCCCAAGATGCTTTAGCCTACATTATGACAATACTTAGTAGAGCCAGCAGCGTAAAACCACCTCCCCCTGCCAATTGTTAACACTTTACACTCTACAGAACAAGTAGGGTAATTTAAGCAACTTTTTTTCTTGTCTTTTTAAAAGCTCAGCTGCTGAGTGTCCTGCATGGTGAAGCTGAGGACCCCTCTCAGCATATAAGGACATGTAGGTTAAGTGGTGGGTGGAGCGATGAAATATACATAGAAAATGCATGTCAGGGTTTGGGTCACTTCTTTCTCAGTTTATTCATTTTAACATGTCAGCTGAGTCTGCAATAAATAGAAACGTGTCCCTAGTCTTTCCTTTATGCACTGATATAATGACTTAAGTGCTTTTGGAAATTCTACTGCAATCAAAGGTATTTCAGCTCTAGGGACTGAAGAGATGAGATGCAAAGAGATCTCACACTACTCAACATGCAAATCTCTGAAAACAGCTGAAGAAAAGAAAAAAACTTTCTGTAAAACTTCGCAATTAGCCTGAAGTAACTCTTAGCCTGCGTATTTCAAGTATCATCATGTATCATCTTCAGAATTAGCAGGAGGCTCCATTAAAAACTCTGGTTCTGGTTTAAAGGGCCAAAAAAAAGGACTAAAGGGATTATTACAAGGTGTTTTTCTGTGGTTCTGGTTTAAAGATACCATAATATATAACTATAGCTGACTTCAACCCCATAAACACCACGAGATAACAGTTTACAGTTTAATTGCATGTCACACTGAGCGATAATAAAATGTCAGCTGGAATCGGTGTCAGACAGGTGATATAAATTTTGAGTCATTTTGGACTGTGCAATGAATGCCTGGTGATTCATGGAGCTATGATGTAAATAAGAGAAAAATGTAGGGGGAAAAAAAATACGAGCAGAGACCTCAGTCCTTTCTCATGATTTAAAATGCAGCAAAAACATGAATGCCTAAAATGTGTATCCTTTATTTCTGCAGGAAGGTCCTATAGAGATACAAGATGTCTTCTTTTGAGTGTATTCTTTCTTATTCACTGTGATATTCCTATTGGTTGCTTCCAGCTCCTCAACTGTGACTATTTGCAGCTTTTCTTTGTCACATGAGATTGCAAACTGAATATCTTTGGGTTTTGGACTCTTGTTTAGACAAAGGCAAATTTAAAGAGAACCTATAATGGACCTATTTGGGAGGAGGACTTGATACAAGCGATTAGGACCATAAACTCATTAGGAAAATGTTTACTAAGGTACATGTATGCTTCATTCATTTCAACAACGGTGGGTTTAGGTACAAAAAAATCACTTGGTTATGCCAAGGAAAAGATCGTATATTGGCTTAAGAAAGCCACTTTTCGTGGCACTATTCTGGCAGTTAACGCAGTGATGTCTTGGCAAAATATAACCGTTTTTCATGGCACAAGCCCCGGTGGTAACACGGTGAAAGGTGGCTAAAAAACACCCCATGTTTGGTAACTAAAAGCCTCTGGGAAGTCAGCAAGAGCCTCTGGGCAGTCCACAGAACACGCCATCCATCATTTCCTCCACTTTTTGATGACAAAGTCAGCTAAAATACGACATGTAATTAGAAATGCTAATATCATATATGTATATGTATGAAACATACAGATGTAATGTATTTTTGGTTTGCAGAAATGTACAATGCTAACATGTTCTTCTGGCAACGGGGCTCCAGATATAACCCCTTGGTTGTGGTCCTATATTACATGATATATTAATTATCAAGAGCACATAATGTGAAACAATAACACAGTTACATTTAAGCTGAATTAACTGGATTTGTGCTGTTGTCAGTAGGACTGTCCAATCTGGCATTGATCTGTCACTCGAAATGTTCTAATGTGCTTGCTAATGGAGCTTCTTTCCTCTTAGTCTTCCTCATTATACTCATTAATGTTCCAACTTAACACACTCATAGCTCCTAGCAAGACAACTCCAGCCATCGCCTGACCTTCTTTTCATCCAGTCCTCATCCTCTGTCCATTTGTTGGCTCTTTTCTCTTTTACTCACTCAGTCTTTCTCCATGACTTTGCGCAGCTCATAAATGAAACATTGGTGCACGTTGTTAAAAGTTGGCCTGAAAGTGCTCTTACTTTATATGGCTTTACTATCTGAAGACAACATGCTTTGGCTCTCAGTGCATTTCACACACACACAAACATGCACATGACAACGTGCACGCACTTTCTTTTTATGTAACACTTGAACATTAAGCTCCATTCTGCATGCTCTCTGAACATCTTGCAGAGTGCAGATGTTTGCTAAACAAGCATAATGGGGTAAAAAAAAAAAGCAGAGCAGATAAATTTGCAAGAGTTTCACAAAGTTGTTAATTTGCAGAAGAGGCTTTGGAATACAAATATTCTCAAGGACAATCTTAGCTACTCATAAACTGAAGGGATAATGGATCCATCCATTCAGATGATTCCCGTTTCCTTCTCCAACTATCTAAGCTCTTCCACTTACCATTTGAAAACCACATTCAGATTTCCATTCACAAATACCACGAACAGCACTAGGCCATCAAGACTTTGGACAAGAGCCATCATTCCTAAAGCTAAAGCATTCAAGCTCCTGATGGCGAGCCTGATAATCAGACTAAACTGCTGTGCTGGTTCACGTCATCATTAAGTCTGACAATGTGTTCATTTTAGCCAACTTGTGTTTGCGGGGAGGGCTGTTTTGTTTTCTGATAAAGCTAAATCATTTCAATGGAGTTGTGGCAATCAGTGACTTTGCTGTCCACAATTCAACTTTAGTGCAATCTGACACGCATATTGGCACCATTGACTAAAAGCAAGGTGTCCCAACAGTGCTGCAGACCGTAGAGGAAACAAAGGGCTGGATTTCAAAATGGAAGAAGCTTTCATAGCTTATTAGCTATGTTGCTCGATTCACTATTCTTTGACCTTTCTTTGTTGGAGAATAAACTACTCCACAAAAGAGGCAGTTATGAGACACGAGTCGATGGCACAAATGCGTGTCTTCAATGGACAATGTTAACTTAATGTCCCATTACATCATTGTCCTTTTAGGTAGCTTGTTAACTGTCAGTCAGCTAAGTGTCAGTTAGCAAGGTCGTTGACTCTACCATACACTAGAAGACTTTGAAAAGACTTTAACAGACTAAAGTCTGACACCCTCTTGCATCTAAAGACAATTTGAGTTTTAAGTCACAGATTATAAGATTTTGCAAAGGCTGGGGGTGTTGCAGGGTCACTATTTGCAAGACTAAAACTAGATTCTTTTTGAGATTAGTTCCCATCCTGCTCTTAGTGGAAAATATTATGCAACACTCCCTTTAAGAAATATGTCATATGATCAATTCCTTATGTGCCTACAAAAACACATAATCAAGATACACAAGTAAAATATGTCATAAAACAGCAGTCATCTTGTTAATTTGGCATCAATGTCATCTTTAAGACAAACTGTATCTGTGTACAAACTCCAGGACTTTTTCATGTTCTTGCACCTCCCCAGAGTCCCCTCCATGTTTAATGTCTACCTGCTTTGCTGCTTCTTTATTGGTGCTGGAGAGAGTGCAGCGATTAGTTGTTGACAACTTTCACATTGTTGAACTTTGGTATTTACATGAGCCAAGACTAAAAACTTACATTAATATGAAATGTTTGATTTTCGTAGAACATTACGACCCCTTTACACCAATGATCAAGATCATAGGAGCACATTTCAGCTCTTGCAAAACTCTCATACTTCTATTTTGACACTGGTAATTTGTCTGCAACAGTAAAATTGCTTAAAAGGTTGTTTTTGTAAGGCCTGCATTAGAAAGCTTTTCATACTTCTTCATTCACTTTTTATTGAATAAATAATATATAATGCAGAAAACAAAATGTCAGGGGACCAGCTAGTATGAAGATAAAAAGAAGCTGGGGGAGTTATTGTGACTGACTAGAGCTAGCATGCTCCCAGCTTGTTATCCTAGCTACAGTAGTTCACCACTAGCCCTGCAAGTTTTTTTATGAGGTTGCAATCATGTCTGCCACAGGGCTGCACTATACTGTGCTTTCATTATTATCGCGATGTCAGCATGCTTGATAAACACCTTGTAAAAGACTGCAATATTAGACGCTTCAAGTTTCTGGGTTCGTTAAAAGAGAGTATCGGTTGAGAACTGCCCTTTAAAATGTTGGTTAAATGATTTGTTCTGCAAAAGAATGTTGGACATTTTTGCTTGTCATGTTTAAAGTCAACAAGCAATTTGTTGTATTTAACTGAAAGAGGCAGCGAGGCTGTTTATTTATTGCCACAACGCTATCATATATTGAGTAATATCTTCATATCCCGCGGCCTGAATCTGCCACCATTTTTCATTAAGTATGTTCAGGCTCTGTCACAAAAAGATTCTGTCTTCATTCCTGATTCCACAGAAAGAGTTCTGATTGGTTGGTTGTTTTTTCAACCCCAGAAACAGCCATCGATAAGCACAACACCATAACTATTTTATATATTATCTAGTATACACACACAGCATGCCATTAATCCGAAATTGGAAGCAAAAAAACGCTCATGTTGAATATCTCAAAAGGTTATAAAATGTTTATTTTTACCCTGTCCTCTCACATCTGTTCAGGCTACAACACTCCACCATATGCGATCATTTGTTTTCCCCCATCAGCCACCAAGTTGCGAAATCCATCGCCCATCAGCACTAACCGCAGAGGCAGTGACTCACCACTATTCTGCTATTTTATGGTTGCGGGTAAATGTTGCATTTGTCATTTTGCACTGTGCTGAACTGTGCGCTATAAAGTCCCTCCCCTGAAAATTAACTGTCCTCTGAGATCATAATAGAGACTGAACTGTACTTGAGCTGATTAGTGGGATTTGGTTCTTTATATCCTCTAGAGATGAAACTCCTTACAAACACCGGCTGGTCTTAGTGATGTGGAAACATGCCAACGGCGTGCAATGATGGAATCAATTAAAAGCTCACATAAAAAGCTACTCCTTACAAAGACATCAAAGTAGGTGAGCGAGGGAGCTGCTTCATTGAGGCTTCTATTCAGCAGAGTTCAGGACCACGGACAGCTCTCCCTCTATTATACAGCACTGCTCAGGATGGCAATACTGATTCTCAAGTCAGTGCCATGAAAAAGAAATAATGTGTGATCTTTCTATCTACTGAGACACACACAGCAATATGCGGGCACAAAGATATGTCGGGTTAGGTCAATAAGGACACAGTCAGCTACATCAATCACAGCTGTTCGGCTTGGTCAAATCTCCAGCCACTGCATCCTCATTTCACAATCAAGTCTCTATCACCTCAAACAAACAGGACATGGGAGCTGTTTTTGTAACCACCCCATCGGAAAAGACTTTTAAAGGCTTTAGCTGTATTTGTCTGCTCATCTGTAATCGTTTCTTCTCGACTTTTCTCTCCTTGTCGCTCTCTTTCTCTCTCACACACACACAATCACACTGTGAGTGTACCAGACTAGAACTGGGCACACCCTGTCCTTTCCCAATGAGAAGATTTGAACTTGTCCTCAGGCTGCTGGCCAGACTCTTGACCGTGGCAAGACACACACCTACACATCTCCGCTCAACGTCCTCATGCAGGCCTTACAACAAATGGCTTTCGAGCAATTTCACTGTTGCAGGCAAATTTCTAGTTTTACTAGAGTTGTGGCATGCCACTATGATGCTGTTGTTTGGCAAAGTAGTGGCAAAGTATCCTCACACAACAATTCCAATGATATCTTATATACAACTGTTCATGTGAAAACTAATATATTAGCACCCAAAGGATGTCCCTTATGTACTAGATGTTAAGTAGCATACTTAACGTTAAGTAATGTAAGTTAGGGTTACATGTCATATGCTGTACTTAGTGTAACGTTACATACTTAATGTAAAGTTCTGTACTTAACATAATATACTTAACATAAAGCTACTCAGGTAAGGTTTCAGAAAGTAAAGTTGGAGTGGTTAGGTTTCAGAAGAAAAAACATGGTTGGATGTTGTCACATACTGTACTTAGTGTAAAGTTACATACTAAACATAAAGTTATGTTCTTAACTTAAAGTTCAAACCTAATTTTGCATACTCAACGTAATGTACTTAACATAAAGTCAGATAGGAATGTTTAGGAAAATAAACATGGTTGGACCTTGTCACATACTGTACTTAGTGTAAGGTTACATACTTATCGTAAAGTTCTGTACTTCACATAGCATATTTAACATAAAGTTACTTTGGTTTGGATTAGGAAAAAAAAACATGACTGGATGTTGCCCCATACTGTACTTAGCATAAATTTACAAATTAAACATAAAGTTACATAGCTAAAGTAAAGCACTTAATAAAAAGTGACACAGGTTAGGCTGAAGAACAAAACATGGTTGGGTGTTGTCACATACTGTACTCAGCATAAAGTTAAGTACTTAACATAAATTTAAATACTTAACGTAAAGTTACACACTTAATGTAATGTACTTATGTAAAGTCAGTTAGGTTAGGTTTAGAAAAAGAAACATGGTTGGGTGTTATCACATACTGTACTTAGTGTACATACTAAATGTAAAGTTTCGCACTTGACTTAAAAGAACATACTTAACGTAATGCACTTAATGTAAAGTTACTTAGGTTAGGTTTAGGAAAGTTAAGTTACATTGGTTAGGTATTGGAAAAAAAATTATGATTACGACCAAACTTAGGGCTTAAGAATGTGAACAACTCTGGGTTCTTACTGTGGAAAAGGTAAAGAGAAAGAGAAATTTGAGGAGCTGTGGAGTGAGTTTAATTTCTTCTCTGTAATTTGATGTGTATCTGATGCACCACTTCACTTATTTTAGTGAGAAATCTAATTTTTTTTAAATGGTTCACATCTCATCCCCACTATCTCCTCCCACTAAACTAGTGCAGCTAACCAGCTGAGGCTGGTGATGAGTTAAGGTGACAAAATCCAAAATGTAAAGTTTGCATGAACATACACACATATACATATATTATTGATAAAATGACAAGAATGCTTTTGACATATAATGCCTTTTATCTCGTCTTATCTTGTTTGGCTTAATATTTTCCACCAGGAGCAAGATGGAAATCTCAAAAGAAATCTACCTGTGGTCTTGCAAATACTGACCCTGCAAAATCTCCACTCAAAATCTTACAGTATGCGTCTTTTCAAGGTCTTATCAAAGTCTTTTAGTGTATGGTAGGCATTAACTGCACCGCAAATTGCTTTTAACGGCTTGAGATGAGCTCGTGAGCATTTCGAAACAACCCATTTCTCTTCAGGATGAAAGTTTCCTGCAGAGGAGAGCAGCATTTGGTTGGAGGACAGCAGGTGCAGCTACAAGTGTGTTCATTTATAAGATAAGATAATATCAGATGAAACCTCTAGATGTCAGAGTGGGGAGGGGGTTACAAACACAGGATCTGGCAGAGAATATAAGCACGCGAAAATAGAATATAAATAAGTTAGAGACCATGAAAAGAATATTGATTAAACAGATATTTAAAGATTTGTTTGTGTGCTGCTGAACAGGCTGACATTGGTAGACCATAGGCTGGGGAAAGAATGTGGATACGTGAGGTAAGGGCTTACTTGTAGTTACTTCAATCAATTAATTATGAAAACATATTTTACTTGAAACACATACTTTCATGGATGAATACAGGTGAGTATAGATTTTTAGATTTATTCCATGTAGGCATGAACATATACAGCCTTTTTCTATACATTTTATGTGGTCCATTGGGAGTTGTTTCAGTCAAAGCTTTGATTGACAGACAGGATTACTGGTGTGATAAAAATGGTGACGCTGAAGCAAGAATCAATAATGGCCCTTACAATGCAAATGGAGGTCAGATTTGTTCAGCTAGAAGCATTGCTTTAGATGATATATTGCTTTGGGATACGCTTACTTTTATCCACTAATAACTCTAAATGAAAGTGGTTACAAGGGCAGGTCACAAAAGGAAAACTACGACGGAGGTAATGAAATATGTCTGGCTAAAGGAATAGGTTATCGTGCTTGTAGGTCAGTTATGTCTACAGCCTGTCACTGTGCCACTGTATCTGTTTCAGCCACAGACCTAAAAACACTTTACAGTGTAGCTTTTCAACCTTTGCAGCACAGCAGTACATCTCTGTTGGACAACATAGTCCACAGCACAACATCTCATTGATTCTTTGTAAATGTCACATAAAGCCCAGTGGAACCAGGGGGGCAGAAAACACAAAGGGCAGCGGAGCAGCACTTGATACTTCTAAAAGAAATCTGATGATTGTCTGCTTGAATTATGTTCATGTTGTTGCTGAAACAATGTCTTTTTTTTATTAAGGAAAAAACATTTGAACTCACTGTTGAATTTCAGTCGGAGGAGAAACGAATATCAAGACACAGAATTTCAATTGCAAACGACACCTTTTGGCTGTCCATTAATGGATCCGAGAACGAGCTCTGAGGTGCAACTTAAGGAGCAGGATCAAACAGATGGATCCCCAGAGACAACTAAAGGCAATTACTCACCAGTCACCTCACTTTCCCAGTCTGTCATGTAGGAAACGATTGAAAAGTAGGGGCCTAGATTTTCCCTTTTTACACACAACCACTATTTTGTGAAGTGTACTGTGTTTTTTTTTGCAGTGCTACATGAGAAATAATGTCTCAATTTGTGCACATGAAATTGTAAAATCAAGTTTCATCACATATTATTTGCTCTCGCTTAAAAAACGTGATTTTGCATTCTGTCAGAGCCCTTTAATGTTTGGACTGGGGAGTAGTGTTTTCACTGAGGTCATGCCTATGGGGAGTTTCACTGCCGGTTAGTTTCTGGTTGGTTGACTGTACTCGCGTGATGTAATGACGACCAAGCATTGACTACCTCCGTCTATTTGGTTCAAGTCAATTGTAAAGGTTAAAGAACGAGCACAGTGTGTGCGCAGAGCGTATCTGCTCACAGTGTGCAAAAGAAACCACGGCTGCTGAGTGTGTGTGAATACACGCTAAATACACTTGAGTGACTTGATTCGTCACTGGGTGTGCATTCAGTCCATGTCAAAACACATACAGGCTGAAAACATTACAGCTGGATAGAACATCTGCACTGAACATTGAAGCATAATGCCGTGGGCTAAAAATACCACAGCAGAACAAGCGTCGCTGAACGCTCCCTAAATAAGATTACACAGGGGGACGGTGATCATTACGATGAATAAGAAACACTTGTCACTCATGTCTGGATTCTTGAATCATAATGTCTGAATGAAAATCTCGCAGTGAAAGGAAATAAAGAAAATAAAGAGTGCAGTAGATGTGCCACAGATAAACATTTTGCCACACTGTCAAGTGTTTTATGAAACGCTTTGAGAAATGCTGCACGAACACTCAGGGGAGCAACGCTCAACCAGTGATGGAAAGAGTTTAAAACTAACATATACCTACATGCCAGGCCTCGACATGTGTCCCTGTGCTGCATGTATTTGTACTGTACTGTACTGTATGTAGGTTTACTGTACACTGTGTGTGTTTGTGAGTGTGTATGTGTGACAGTGTGGCTCCGAGAATACACAGTGGCACTTAAGTATTATGTGATAGCATTTGGAGCAGAACTAATCACTCCACTAGCCTCTTTAGCAAACAGATGTATCAGCAAACAGACAACTGGCTGCAGTCAGTGTGAGCTCATCCATCATGTGCCTCGTCACTCAGTGATCTTTTTTTCACTACATTTAGTTCAATCTTATTTTTCAGCTGCCTGAGTTCCAGATATGCGAGGCTATACTTCATAATTTGCTCATTGCATTTACAAATGCGCACTGTTGGCAAAGATAATGCACTGCTTTGTTTTGCATTTTCTCTCCCTCATTCTTTCTTGTTTAACCGTCGCTTTATCAGACTGCTGGAAAGAAGGAGGAAGTTAAAAGTTAACGTTGTTGGTCAGAAGTCAGGGTGCTGTGATGTCATAGGGTATAAAGTCTGAAGCTGCTCTGTGGACAATAAATTGGAAAAGATGTTCTGGATGACACAAAGAGCCCCCAGGGGAAATGTTCTGAGTATATGGGCACATTTTCTCTTTCACAGCTGAGAACATTACAATAGAATAAAGCTCATTCGGGTATAAATTAGAAAACAAACATTCTGTGGGTCCACAAGATCAGCCTCCCATTCATTGTCTATGGAGCAGTTCCAGACTTTATACCCTATGACATCATAAGTTTGAGAATTACTTCTCTGGGTCCTGGCTTTGAGAGAGAGCGGCTCATGTTCACAAATATCGACTCAACTGTCCTAGACCATGGAAATAGCAAACCGGATTTCTTAATTTAGGTGGTGTTCTCCTTTAAAAGTGCACTTCATTTTAGCTGACACCTTATGTGACACTCAGAAGTGAAAAAGAAATCTATGGAAGCCCTGAGAGGGAAATAAGAAATACAGTTCTGGTGATCCATTTTCTAAGTATGAGCTAGATTAATATCTCCTCTGTGTTTATGATATAAGAAACAGTCAAAAAATGTATTTTTGCTAAGTATTTTTTCCTTTTCATTTATTTATTTTTAATGCGTGAAAGAGTTGCCAGGGTTATTTTTCCAAGTTAGTTTTTTAAAAAAAAGTTTTGGCAAGTGTTTGTTTGTTTTTTCCTTTTGGGGGGCCAAGATCATTTCTTAAGGTGTCTGTTGTAATATTCATTTCAGACACAAGAGACTAAGCCTTGTCAGGGTGAATTCAGCAAAGTTTTTAACTGGTTCAGCCTTTCATCCATACGAACCCGGCGTTTTCGGAGGTCGAAGCGGATTTCCAGAGTGCACAAATCTGAAGACGCCACCTTTGCGTCTTCGTGTGTACAGCCAATGCAGGACTTTTGGCTGGCAATGATGTCATAGCCCCACCTACTTCGACTGACACAACTCCCAATCAACATTTTGTTTAAGTTTACTGGCTTTGTAATCCAGCCTGACTCAAAGCAGCAGCAGCTTGACTTCATTGTCAGTCCAAACCAAAGTCTCAGTTTTGCCTCGTGTGTTGGAATTTGTTTTTGCCATCTTCTTGCTGTGCTTGTTCTGGATCTTCGTTTGTATAAACCGCGCGTCTTCTTCTCCAGTTCAGAGCTGTATGCTCCGGTT
>JAPZEB010000017.1:12595118-12605864 GCA_029783705.1 Chaetodon striatus
ATCTATTTTCCATTACCGCTTATCCTGATACAGAGTTGCAGGGGGGCTGAGCCTATACCAGCTGTCATTGGGGGAGAGGCAGGGCACAGGTAGCTAGACTACTACAGGGCTGACACATAAAGACAGACAACCATTCACACTCACATTCACACCTATGGGCAATTTAGAGTCACCAATTAACCTGCATGTGTTTGGACTGTGGGAGGAAGCCGGAGTACCTGTTGAAAACCCACGCTAACACAGGGAAAACATGCAAACTCCACACAGAGGCACCCCGATCAGCCGGTGGATGCTGTGAAACCACAGTGCTAACCACTACACCACAGTGCCATTCTTATCATAATCACTACCACTCCAAAAGGGTTTTGTCACCTGAATGTAAACATATGGACTAATGCTGGCATTCTACCTGAGACGACAGTCTTGTCATAGTCAGCTGAACCAACTGTATGTCTTTCTGTATATTTGGGGGCAAAGTGTTAATAGACTTAAGAAAACCATAAACTTCAGTTTGGTTGAAAATCACAGATATTACTGAGCCAAATATAGAGTTAGGAGCAGGTCAGTTGGAATTTGTAAATAAGATTTAGGATAACTCAAAGTTCCAAAAACAACTACAAATGTTTAGAGTATATATTTCAAAGTTTAGAATATTTATACTTACTTACAGTTAGATCAAATTAATATCTAAAATCAAACCTTACAATCATTTAATCTGCAAATTACATAGTTGATATTTTACAATCTTAAGGCCAGATGTGTTCTCTAAATACTGGTCAAACGTCAGTGTATAAATGTGATTACAACAACACAGAAATATTGTGTAGAAATAGCTGAATTGTTGTTAAGTCTGAGCCACTGTGGAGACGTGGATTCTTTTTCAATTTCTTTCCTCAGAAGAGCAGAAGATGCACTCCAGATGCTACCCTCTGAGTGTGTAGGTTTAAGAGATTTGTCATGAGCCATGTTTAGTGGGCTTAGCGATGTGACCACACATGAGTCAGGGATCATGCAAACATGTATTAACGTGCATGTGTGTCCACGCATCATGCTGTGTAGTGTGTATGTGTGGCATATTAGATCACAGTGAGGGGAGATTGTTGTGTGCTGAGCTCTTCATTATGGCCACAACTCCGAATTACAGAGTTCTCCTCTGTCTTAAGACTTCTTAGTATGTCTTTACATTTCAGGCCTGGGGTTGGTTTAAACTAACATGTCTGGTATGTAAAACTGCAACACTGGATAGCTTACTTTAATTAAAATAATCTTGAATCAGGACTTTTATTAAATTTCGGAATATTTTGCATTGATTGTATAGTTGTGGGTGTGGTTGTGCATCATGGGGAGTGGATGGGGTGGCTCAGGGTGAACCTCCTCTTCTGGAACAGAGTTTTAAATCAAGCTGTCTTTTGAAGTACTTAGTAGTCTTGTTACAACTCTTCCTTTGGCTCTGTGCTCTCCACTGGCTCACTCTGTCCTTTTAAGTAACCATTGTCCATCCTCTATCTATCTATCTGGATGCTCCTTGGACTCTGAGATTCTACTCTGGCTTTCTTTTCCCACTGAGCCTCTGTTGTTGCTGTTGATACTGTGCATATCTCAGTATGAATTATCGATCCCAATATTCCTAAGTTGCTAAAATAACAAATAATAAGACAAAAACACAACCAGGCCTCTACCTGCTCAAAGACAGGGGAGAATACATCAGTAACAACCCTTAACATCCACCCATCAGTTAAAGTCTCTGATATAAGGCATTACAGGTCACATACAAATCTGTTTTGTGCAACACACACATCACATGAAGCTTCTTTTTTGCTTTTCCTTCATCAAACAATTGCTCCAGCTTTATCACCAAAGTCTGTCACCTGAAACCCTCTCATTTCATTCATTTTAAGAGTCAGAAAACTTTTTGGATTAGATACACAAAAGTAGACAAAGTGATTGCAGAGTGTTATTTCTTGGCAATTCCAAGCACAAACCGGTATATCCCGCAAAAACTGATCAGCCTTAGATGAAATAACTAATCACTTTGTTCTCAAGGTAGTGGCATTTGCTACAGTAAAACACAAGGGACACATACACACACACAACTCACCCAGACAGCTTTGGCATCTTGGAGAACCCAAACATGTCCATGTGGTCCTGCTACAGAGCACTACGTCCCAAACCTCAGGTGCTCCACATCAGCATTCTAATCCACATCCAAATTCCGGACAATCCCGTTTCAACCCGGATCCATATCAAGAGTCAACAAAAGCCATTCACACACAGAATTTCTCACAGTTTGGGAAAACACACTCAAACGGCAGCAAGTATCACCCTTGTTGAATGCCCCATCCGGTACGCAGACAGTCCAATTCCTTGTCTTTCCACAATGTTGCGTTCTTAAGTGATGACATAGACAGTAAGGTCACCCCCTCCTCCTCCTCCTCTCTGCTCTCTCTGGGACGAGTCAGCCCTTTCTGCTGCTCTCCACCTGGCTTAGTTGAGCTGCAATAAGCCCAGTGTGTGTGCTCCCCATCTCAGCGCATGGAGTAGTGCAGTGATCCTAGCCGCGGCAAGCAGGGTAGAGGAGAGGAGGAGGGAGGGACAGTGAATGGAAGAGGGATGGGATAGAGAGGGCGGTAGGTAGGGATGGAAGGGGGTGGGGGGGACAAAGCGAACAGATGACGGATGCTCTCTGGCTCCGGCTTTGCCCTCCGTTCATCGGGGCTGCGAGTCCTTTTTGCAGGGGCAGAGGAGAGGATGCAGGAGAAGGAGGGGTACAAGACAAGGAAATCAAGATGAAAGATGGAGGAGGGACAAAAAAAGAGGGTGAAAGTGCTTTGGTTGTAAAGAGAAAGCAACTGAGAGAGACAGAGAAGGGGGGGAGAGAGAGTGGTGATGGGCAGAGGAAAGCTGACTCGGCAGAATGGGACGCTGATGGGAGCAAGACCCCGTCTCTCAGGTTTTTCCCTTTCCCCCCCTGCTTGGTTTTACTAAGTGAGCTTGTATGCGCACACCATCACTGTGATGAAAGCATGCATTAGTCTTGTTGACCACAGACAGCTCTCTTGTTTATTTTCATTCAGAGGGAACATTTGGCTTTGGATCATTTTTCAGCCCTCCTCTTTTTGCATGTATGGGTTTAACACTATTTGATGTGTTTACAATATTTTGAGAATCTTCTCAACATAGCATCTTCATTCATTACTTTCAAAACCTTACTTGGACTAAAAACAAATGTGTTTTAATACAAGAAAATTGACTCAAGACAGTCTGCCTTTTTGTCTCTGACAAGAACATTCAAGGACGCTTATTTCTTTTGTTGTGCACACATACACACACATCCCGTCACAAAGCTTGTCATCCGACCCGGACAACAAGTCACAGCCTTGTGTGTGTTTGTGAGCGCGCACAGATGGTTCGAGATGCTGCTCCTGCTGGCCTCATGCCACAAGGTGCCAAGGACAAACCACAAATGAACCTCAGTTACGCGATAAACCTTAATTGAATGCAAACGAGCGGAAAGTATGTTTAGCATCCCATGTAATCCGACTCGACTCAACTGGGCGTTTAATGAAAGGAAGTACATCTTTCACTTATCTTACGAACGAAAGGAGTACATTTTTCTAGTGTCATCGGTTGCTACAGGCATGTAACTGCAAGGTAATGGAAATCCCGATCAAAACAGCGAGCAGGTTATTTTATTCACTGGGCCTCTTGTCCCCAATGTCAACAGACTGTGATACGTGACAAGAATCACCAAATTGGATCCTGGCATTTTCTTAAATTGTAGTTACAGAGCTGTCAGATCAGACAGCAGAGGGGAGACATAATGTCAAGCGACACATGGAATGAGAGAAATGGAACCAGATATCCTCAAGTTGAACGCCATGAGATTTAAGAATTCATAAAAGTTATTCTGATGGTTGAGGACAGTCTAATCACTATTTATGAGCATGAAAATTTCTCTGGGGGGTGATGCAAGACTGCATACTTGATCACATTAAAAGTTTGAGACTTTCTTTTTTTAAGAGAAAAGTTTTCAAGAGTATTGCTCAGACTGTCCCAGGATAGAGGAACTTAACATAATGCTCCATCTTAGATAATTATACAGTGACCAATAATGAAAATGTTATTTAATTACTGTCAATCATTTTCTAGACTGCTATTTAAAGCTGTATACACAGCAGTTTAGTAGGTGAAATGCTTACCATGCTCACCAGCTACATTTAACATATAACCATGGCAACATTAGCTATATAACAGTAAACACAAAAGTAAAGCTGAGGCTGATGGGAATGTCTTAAATTTTGCATGTATTTAGCAAGCAGCAATCTCCAGGGCTGATTAAAAAAAAAAAAAAAAAGCCAATGTGAAAGTGCCAAAAACTGCAGTTCCTCTAATGGCCACTGGGGACTGACTCCAAGAGCAAGTCAATCCACCTAGAGCCCAATGTTAAAATGAAGTAAACGTGTTTACAGTCTGGTACAAAAAATGATTTTGGTCTCTATATGACAGCTGTACAGGGTGTGAATTTTTATATAACTCACCTGTTAAAATGTAATTATTATTATTAATTTAATTAATTTAAGTTGTGCATAATTAAGAGTGCTTTGATTGACAGGTAGGTGGCATTTGTTCACAAGATGTTAGCGACAACAATATTGGTTTGGTAAGGTAACCGTGGTGCAACCCCAGATTCACAGAGTAAAGACGTAGCCATAGCTGTAGCTTTTTCAGTGTATTTTCAGTTCCAGAAAGTTAACTGTAACATTTTGGTCATCTTAAAAAAAGTCTTTTTCAGCATTTGGGTGTACTTAAAGACAGTTTTTTGCTTGTGAAAATTTGCATCGGCATTATTACAGTTAACCATAGCTGTGAATGCTCTGTGTTAACGAAGCCAGCAAATGGTATGAGGGTTTGCTCCACCTACTCGGCCAAATGTAGTCCCTTCTGACTCCAAAAATTTTTAAATGGAGCTGTACAAAATGCTAAACTCAAAGCTTTAAAAAGTCCACAAACCACTGGGTGACATCACCGTGGCTGTGTACATTGTTTTATGCTGTCTTTGGTATTTAGTTACAAACAAAAGTGTTGGACAAACTGAAATATTGACCAGGTGATGGCAACGGACATGCACATCTGTACCAAATTTCATGGCAGTCTATCCAAAAGTTGTTTAATCATTTAACTCAAAACCATAAATGTCAACCTCATGATGGTGCTAGAGGAAAATCAGGAAATCCCCAAAGTTATAGAATTTATCCTGCGGGGACCATGAATGCTTGTACAAAAATTCATGGCAACCCATCCAATAGTTATTGAGATATTTCAGTCTGGACCAAAGTGGCACCGCTATCTATAGAACTACGCCACAAGCATGGCTACAAATACAAGGCAACAAGCTGTGGACAATAATTCAGTACATTAGTGATCTTCAGCAAATTAAAAGTCTGTGCAAGGTGATTTTCATATGAAATGTAAATCAGTGAGAAACCACTGGCTTCCTTAAAGCTAGAAATTCATTAATTTGAAGCTCAATTGTAAATGAGCTGACAAATCTTAAGAAATTCAGTGTATGTTTGTAAATGTAAATAATGTCTTTGCCCTACTCTACGTGCAAAGCATTGACAGTGGAGAGCAGCTGATTTACGTCAGGCAGCTTTAATGCAAAGACTCTTTGATGACCCTAGCCCTCCCTTAGGCACATTTGAAAGCACATGCAACCACATACATCAAACGCACTTTGGGAGTAGCAATATATAAAAAGCCTTGTTGCCCTCTCATTATTTAACAGTGGTTTGGTACCATTCCATCTCAGGAAGAGAATGAGACAAATGAACGATGGCTCTTTTATCTGTTGTATATTCAATTTCCTGGCAGAGTTTATTACAGGTAAAAGCTATTTTGGATATCTAGTGTTCTGCACCACTGAGAGAATTTGGATATCAGTTTACTGGACTGTATTTTTATAGCACTTTTCTATTCTTTGTGACCACCCAAAGCACATCACAACACATTCACCCATTCATACACTGGTGGCTGAGGCTACCATATAAGGTGCCACCCGCTCAGATTAAGATTCACACGCAGTTTGGGGTTGAGTATCTTGCCCAAGACACTTCAGCATGTAGACTGCAAGGGCTGGGGATCAAACCACGAATCCCTTCATATTGGTAGATGACCGCTGGGCCACGGCTGCCCCGTAAAGGTTCTTAGATAGAAGGACATCTTATGTTAGGGAGACCGCAGAAACAAACTAAAATAGGCTGGAAATAATGAGCTAACCTTGCAATAACTCAGTTCATCTGCCCTAACCAAATTTCACATTAATTTATCTTCCATCAATATACTTGATCTGACACTGACAGAACAGCAAAAGAAAACAAGCAAAATGTGGACTTCTTGCAAGCTCGCACAGTTCCTGTACTGGGACCTTGTTTACATAAATACATAGTACTAGTAGGCCCGTGGCTGTGTTTTAGTGCAGAACATCCCATAGATACTACATCTGTGTGATTAAACAATCTTAATTTATAATTTAAATGTAGAAAGTTAGCCTTTATCATCAGATTAGGAAAATAAAGCCTCTAAACACGATGGAGAATTGCTGGGAAAAAAAGCTGGAGGCACTGCACTGCACTACTGGAGGAGCTGATTGGATTGGCGAAGATAACAGTGACTAATGATTGGTTCCTGTGTGGGTAAGAGATCGGAGTGGTACCTTTAGGCTTAAGAGATTGGATAAAGTGATTGAGGAAGGAGTTGCCTAATTTGAAATTGACAGGATAATAAAGGGTAGCAGGGATCTATGAAAATGGATCGAGGCCAAGAGGCATAAGGGCTGAGAGGGAGGGATGAATGAAGAAGTGAGGGAGAGTGAATGAACTTTTGCCAGGGCCCACAAATTTCCATTTTATTATTATGACTTGTTTCATAAAAGGATGCAAAGGACAGGACAAAGAGTGAGTTGATCACCCATGATATTTTCCAATAATCCTGGTAAGCCAAATGTGAGGTGATGCTGCAAGTAAAACTGGTTCTGATTTTATTGTGTGTCGTCCTTCTTCTTCAAACTTCAGAGAGACAGCAATTGACTTCACTAAAACTCACACACTGCATAATATATATGCAAGAAAGTGGTTTATTCAACTGCGTTCTTAACTTTTTGAGTGGGGTGTGTGAAGGACGTGCAGGACCTTTTACTTCTAAGATGGTAATTTACTTCCACACTTCACTGATTCCACCTCCAGTGACTTGCCCACCCATTCAACTTTCAAAGCTTCTCTGAAAATGTTATGAACAGCGTTCCATCTCAGAGGGATTCAAACAGTGCCAACTTTGACAAGTGCAATATGAAACTTAGGCTCTACAACAACATACCAGTAAAAGAAACATATACAAAATATTTTCTTCCCACAACTTTTGCTTTCTTATGCTCTTGACTTGCAACTTGACTTTAACACCAATGACCCATGACTTCTCTTGCACTTCGGCTTTTTGATTTGGAAGGGTTTGATTTCCTTTCTTAGCACTGAGAAGAAGAAGTTATAAAACATAGTGCTGACAATCACCTCTGTCAGCTGATGAATCAATCCTACAGCATTCACTTACGTTACATGAGCAGAAGGGAAAGGTGCTTTTGGCACTGCGGAGCAGCAGACAGACAGCAGATGGTACCTTAGATTGTCACATTCTGATGGAAAGACTCAACTGGGGTTACCCAAAAAAACTGACAGCAACAGTCAAAACAATCAGATAAGAAAAGGACAAATGATTCTTAATGTGTCGCAGGAAAAACATAACAAAGTGATCATTTTGCTTCTAATATTCTAGAGTTCATTTGAAAGTAAAAAATACAAAATCTAGCAGCATTCACTTCTGTTAAACTCCTATAATTACTTCTCTGTGTTAAAGCTGGGTCAGGCAGATTGGTGTCAGTGCTAAAAAATCCCATAGTAAACTCTGAGCATATTGTAATTCAATTGGACTGAGAGAAACTGGACTTCTGCACCTCCTCTTGGCTCTATTTTCAAGCTTTAGAAAATCTAGCCTGTGACCAGAGACTTTGGCCAAACACGGGTCAGTCCAGAGAGTGATCATTCCTGTCAGCAGTAGAAATGCAAATGCGCATGCACTTCCCTTCGGTGAAAGCCTATCTTAATGGCGGAGAATAGTAGTAAGATAGACTTATAAAAAATAGGGGCTGAAAAAGAGTCTAACGAAACAAAATGTGACAATAATGACAAGATGAAGCTGAATTTAGCCTTGTTAATTGGAGCCAAATGCTCGCAGCGGAAGCCTCATCATGGTCATGATCAAATAATGTTTGCCAGCTAGAGTCCTAAATTACAATGGACCACCTGTCAGGGGTCACAGCAACCCAAATCCTGCAAGCCCAGACCCCTGCTCCAGGGAACCGGACAGCCCTAACTTTGATGACGAATCAGCAAACTTTCTGTTACTGCCATTACTCAGTTCAGACCCAGCACCATTGCTGGCCACCAGCCCTCTGAATTTCAGTTGCTACAGCTGCTGACCAAAAGTCAGTCTCATAGCTGTTCCCTACTCTCCTTGCAGCGGAGCAGTCCACAGGAAAATGAGGTGGAGAGCGTGTGGGGTGTCTAGCTAGCTAATGCATTCATTTGTAGTCGAGAGCATGGCAAGAAGGGGCTGAGCAAATGCATCGCATGCAACTCTATTATGATTACATAAATTAATGTATGGGAAACACTGTGTAACTGTATTATGAAGTTCGTACATATGCTTGTAGTCGTCCAGTGGGAGGGGCTTTGGACTTTTTTTTACTAGATTTACTAGAATTTCTAAAGCACATTAAGTTTGGGGAATAGTGCAAAATGAGTTAAAATAAAGATTAAACTCAATCCAAAGTTAGCATTCTGTTACACCATGATCATCGGGGCTTCTTTTTTTTAAGTTTATTTTATTCTATCTTTTGTATTTTTTAATTTATCTTTTATTATTTCTTTTAATATTTTAGTAGCATATTTTGGAATGGTAGCTGAAACACTTCAGTTCTTCCCAGAAAAGTTCTGTCACTTCGACAGCTGCCTCAGGGTCTATATGCAGGTCCCTGCTGTCCACTGGAACAAGCACTGTTTCACTCGGTGTAACACAGCATATAATAACACCTTCTCTATAATATTCTCATGTTTTATATCTCCATGACACCATAACCACATCTTATATTACTCTTTCAACCTCATGCCAAAACCTTTCCCACTGTGTCTGTCACAGTGCAGCCATGCTTTAATGACACATCATTAGCAAATCAGTCTGTTGGTGTTATCACTGAATGTGGAAGAGATTAGGGATGAGAGACTGTGAAGTAATACATAATGTTGTTTGAAAAAAGTCCACAATGATGCATCTCACTTATTATTATCTTAACTAATAGAAAACACAGTTTTCTTTTTTAATTTCCAGTCTGCCAATTATTCTTCCTGCCAGTCATTTCTCTCTGTGTGACATATAAAGCCAGCCTATTCACAGCTTTCATCTTTCCTTTGCCCAATTCTGAATTTAAAAAATCAGTTTTATTTCAAAAAGTAATAATCTTCACAGTCCACGAAAGTGTTAAGCACCTGACGGACAGAACAGCAGGACCTTTCTTTTATCTTTCAAGGCTGCTGTCTGATCTCTCCACTCGGCTGATTTAAAGCAGCGATTCTTATTACAGTGAGGATAGATAGGAACGCCACTAGCATCCCACTGCTGGTTTGTGTCCCATAGAGATAAGAAGAGAGAAGGTAGTCCGCCCGCCTCTGGCCATTAATGAATAACAATATAGCCCAAGGTCACCATTCAAGTGTGAGTGACTGTGTGCAAGAGAAAACTAAGAAAGACAAAGCATGTGCGCTGCATTATTACACACTACATTGGCATTCAGCACTCTAATCACTGACCTGCCTGTGTGTTTGTGAGTGTGTATGTGATGTATCTGTATCTAGACATCTCTTCTGTCTCCTTTAGAAGAGCAGGATGTTGCATGTCCAGCAAAATAACCATCATAATAGTATCCCGTAATGAGATTTTTACCAGAGGCTGCTTCAAGAACAATAAAGTCTCATAGTTGAAATAATCAACAAAACATGTGGCTGACAAGCTAATTCCTGACAGATAATGAAATGATTAGCTTTTTTCTTTTCTACCTTAATGACTTTGACATTCCCTTGAGTCCGTGTGTTGTGATGTTCAAACGTAAATCTTAGTCACCTTTGCAGCAGCCACTCGCATATAACTGCTTGTTCTGTATTCTGCAGACCACTGAGAAATATATGCAAAGCCAACCTTGTCTGCAACGAAATACGGCTGTGTACAACCTTTGCAAATTATGGTTTTTATTGGAAACACTATTGCTACCTGGATTACGTTCCTCCGCAATGCTTTGTTTCAGTTCATGAAGAGTGACATCTTCATAGCGTCACAAGGGAGGTCAGTGTAGATGGGGTAGCATACAAAGCACAAGGCTCCGCAGACTGAGATCAGCATCCCACACACGGTCAGGTTTAAGGCTCTTTTATACTCCCCTTATAAAAGAAAATAGATACATCTGTTTCAAACATTGTAAACATCATTGCCCTCATACTTCCATGCGTCCTTTATGTTGGCATAAAGAGAGCCAACAGATGGCACTAAAGCACAGAGTCAAAAGTTCCACACAACAACAAACGAGGCATCTTGTATCACTGTATTACCGATTTGTTCCATTCAGCAATTATTTAAATTTCTTCTCCT
>JAPZEB010000017.1:12606065-12622254 GCA_029783705.1 Chaetodon striatus
TAAAAAAAAAAAAAAAAAAGAAAATCATGTTTTATGAGGGAGCTCATTATATTGGTACATTTCCCTCCAAAACTGCATAATAACAATAATTATTAACTTAATATTTAATTCTAAAAAAGCAAAACATAACAGCTTAATCAAACAGAAAATACTAAAATACAACTATAATAGCTGATTTTAGACATTTTTAACTGACTATAAATAGTATATTTATGAAAAACTGCTCATTGAATGTGGAGAGTGTGATTACCAGGCTAAGGACCAATAACATGTGATGACAAAGGGGCCCAAGGGGTTCTTGTTTGGGCAACAGTCCCAATGTTGCTGGACATAACTGGGCAGAGCTCCCAGTGATGAGAGAAACAAAGTGAGAGTCAGAGTAATGGTGGAAGTGTTCTGGGCAAGAGTGGAAGTAATAAATAACTGCTTTGTTTTTTTCCTGGAACAGAAGCTGAGAGGCCATACTGTGGTGTTCTCTGTGTTGCACTTTTAAAGCAATTTTGTTTGCTGAAGTGTGTTTGGACTAGAGTGTTACATTGTGACAGTACAAATAATGGAAACTTTCCATGAGGATTACATCAGAAACTGGCAAACTGTACAATGTACTGCCATTGGCCAGTTCAAGCATGCAGAGGTGGTGATTAAGTGGAAAAAACTGTTGAAAACACAGTTGTGATTAGCCAATGAATACATTCCTATTGCATGTGATATAAGCTTTTTCACATGCTTAAAGGGGATCTACCATCCTCTTTTTTAGGTTCATACTTGCATTTTGGGTTTCTACTAGAACATGTTTACATGATTTCACGTAAAAAAAAAAAAAAAACTCCCCTCCCAAAAAACCCAGTCTGCTCTCATTGGTCAGTGTTTCCATGTCTTTCTTGGCTCATGGTCTCTGACCCGCTATTGCACCTGGGGAATGACTGTAATGGAGAAAACCGGCACTTACTGCCATGAAAAATCACAGATAAAAGCTTCTCAACCAAAATCTTCACACCCGACATTTTCTAATTTGGTCATTAAGTTGGGGAGAAACTAGATAGGCCACCAAGATAACGTTTCCCTGATGTTAGCATGTAGCTACACGTAGCAGTGTACTAGCAGGTGGGGTATGACTTTAATTAAGCATAGCATCACCTTCTACTATAAAAGCTCACCAATGAAAGCTTCTAAACCAATATCTTCACAACCTAACATGTTCTGGCATGAGTACGATCCAAATTAGGAGAAAATAAACATCAGCATCCAAGATTACAGGATTCCCTGATGTTAACATGTTGCTACATAAAGCAGTGTACTTGCAACCGGGGAAATGACTGAAACAGAGTAAAAAGGCACTTTCTACCATTAAAAATCACCAACAAAAGCTACTGAACCCAAGTCTCCACAATCTCACACCTTCCAACAGGAATACGATCCAAAATTGAGCGGAAATTAACAACACTGGCAACCAAGGTTACACATTGTCAATGACATTAGCACGTAGCTACATGTAGCACTGTAACCTACATAATGTTAGCACTTGCAGTCGTATGCCTGGAGCTCATAACCATAGAAAGAAATATTTCACAAGCTGACAACAGCTCGTCTGGAAAGAAGAAAAAACAGCTGGAAAGTATTCAGAACAGTCTGATGCTTGAGGTTTTTGCTGACAGGAAATGCTTTTACAGATGTTTATCAAAGTATTTGAAACTTTGGCCACATTTAATATGAACACTTAACATTGTAACATTATATACATGACAGAAAGTAAACAAAAGCGTTATGTTCCCTTTCAATGCTTTTTCATATTGAAATAAATAGTTTAATATTTGGGGAAATACCCTTGTTGCTTTGTTGCAGAGAGTTTGATATGAAGGCTCTGATACAGATGCAACTAATTATATTTAATTCATCAAGTTTCTATTCCACATAATTTTAATTGAGGGTGGAGGGAATTGGAGTGTATTTAAGCAAGATGTGTACAAATCAGCAAATAGACCCAGATATGTACACCTGGGCTCCTGCTGGACAGCTATCAGAGCTTTATACAAACAGCTGCTGGGCAATTAGAATCTCTAATTCACCATGAGACATATCTCCTTTAACCACGGAGTCCACAACAACCGATGCAGAGTGGTCATCATATGTTGTTCTGCAAAATAAATGAGTTGTACTTAAATTTTGTATATCTACAGAGTAAAAACATTTTCCTACCTGACTTTAAAATTCAGCTTTTAGTTTAGAATTAATGAACATGTCAACCTCACTCTGGGCTGAGGTATATTTTACGCACAGTATGGTACAAAAAGAAAGGGGCCCACACATTATTATCTAATTTTGCTTTGCAGGTAGTTTTCAGTAAATCATATGGCTTGTTCACAAATACACACTTTGAGGACAGGCTGTAAAAGGCATTAAAGATGTATTGCTGCAGGCTCACTGATGCTGAATGCGTGTGGTGGTCTGAATGCTAATAAAGAAAATTTAAATTACATAATTTTTCAGCATATTCCTGCAATAAAGCCTGAGCTTGTGGTCAAAATTGAGTCTAACTCCGCTTAAAAAAAAGAGTCTGACATGACAAGTCAATGTAACAAACAAATATTAAGGGTGACAGAAAACTTGTTATTCCAAATCTCATCCATCTGTTGTAGTCGTTTAACATGCAAGGGAACACAGCTCAGGACATAATGCAACTAAGTGGCATATGGGTTTTAAATCTTCCTACTGTAGACATGCAAAGATAAACATCATGTGATAACCCTGCTGAATGTAAACGTCCTTTAGCTGCCGGGGCCGCTGCCATATCTGCATTTGGTCATTAAAGGATTGTGGCTTTACACATTAGCTCATCTGACATTTATGAAAGATCTCTGACTGTTTGGAAACAGACGACGGATTTGCAAACACAAATCCCCACTTAGTGCAACATGCGGTTACATGTCTAGTCCACACGTCCAGATATGCTCAACTCAGACTAAGGGTATTGTGTTAGTTGTGGCAAGTAGTAATCTTCTATTAGCTCCTACATGAACAACAAGGCGGGATAAACACAGAACTCCAACAACAAACAACCAAGAATAACAAGCAAACACCCCGCTGATGCCTCGTCGATACCTGCCAGCACAGCTGCACACAAACACACAGGGTTTTTGGCAAGTAATTTGGTATTGATGGCTCACCCTTGTTGGTCAATGATGCAGTCAGCTTTTTTTAGTAACAGCATGTCTTGTTGAAAGTCGTTTTTTACAGGACACATACACACCTCAGCACAAATGTAGCAGTGCTTACAGTACATTAAATACTGTATGATGCATGGCAGGAATTTGCTTTTAATTCTGATAATGTATCATGCTGTGTCAGGGAAGGACAGGAAAAGCGAGAGCACGCTGCAATATTTTCGTCTTGCATAAGATTTATTGAAATATATGGTGTTCTATTACTGCCTGTCCTATCACAGCATCCTGCTTACATCATGTTAAAAGCATCGCAACCCTGTCTCCTGCAAATTACAACTGTGCATCACTAAACAGCTTTCTTGATTATGTTGTTGCGGTGACAATGTAACTGTTGCTTGTATTATGGTAAGAGACAATGTTTCTTTAAGGTAACGAAACACTACATTCATGTTCTGCTGAGACTCCATTAAATAGAATGTAATCTGCAATATGTTTCCCTCAAAGTATATTTGCTGTTTCAAATTAGTTTTATATAAATGTATTTTCTAGGAGACAGTGCTCACGCATTAACAACAGACTTTACTAACACTAGGAAACTTACCAAATTTAATCTGCCTTTTTGACTTTTTTAAAATCAAATTTAACATTATGAGAAGTAACATAGCAAGATAGCAAACACAATAGTAAGTGTCCAGGCCAAAGAATAAGCAGAATCTGGGTTAGGGTATGCTACCCATTAGTCCATGCGTAAGTACAGCTTGACTTTGGCAAGTTATTAGCAATTTTCTACACATAAACAAATGCAGAAACAGAGTCAGACACATGCTGTATGGATGCAAACAGCAGCACATGGTTTACTACATATTTGCTATTAAATCAAAGTGACAGTCACAGGTGGCACCACATTTCTGTGGGCAGATTTGTAACCCTGTAGTGTACTTGTCAGGAAGACGTAATATATTTAAGTCAAAACAGTATTTGGAATGCTTAAAACTTTGTGAGTATTGTGTGTTTTGTACATTTCCCACCAGAGCTGCTGGATCTTTGAAATCCGAATTGGAAGAGCTGAGGAGGTGATTGTTACTGTGGTGTTTGTCATGATGCATTCCAAATCATTTCTGTTTGCCTTCTGTGGCCAAAAGGAATTTACATTAATTTCAATCTAACAGGAGGAAGCAGAAGAAGAAGAAGAAGAAGAAGAAGAAGAAGAAGAAGAAGAAGGAGACGGACTAGACTTTGAGCACCTGCCAGCAAAGTAATCGGCCTATGACCGATTTGGCCTCAAGGTTCTTCCAGCCTGACCCGACCAATCCAAGCACAAACATCCTGCAGTGCAGCGGGGCACAGAGGTGGAGGGACGGCAGATTATAATCAAAGGAAGGGCGCTTGCAAAAAACACACACATTTCCTGCACTTTTCTAGAGTGATAAAAATGTATCTGGTCTCTCATAAGGTAGCCAATGTGTCTTATTTCATTTACTTAGAAAAAAACCCTGATTTCATCACATTTAATTTGTACTCAGACTTTAATATTAAGTTTGCCATACCTCAGAATGTAAAGTGTGCATGATAATAAGCAGAGTTCCTTGTTGTGTACAAGGGCAATGACAATGAAGTTGGGTAAAATAGTAAAAAAAAAAAAAAAGAGAGATCTCCGAGGGATTCTGGGGGGAAATGGGTGTTCTTTCAACCTAAGATGAATAATCACAGTCAAGAAATGAATATATTGTGCTTTGGTACAGTCTTAATACACATACAGCCTCTTCCTTTAGCATTAGTGCACACAATAGCAAAGAAAAATGAAACTGTTTTTATTTTGACACCAACCAATTATGATAAAACTTATATTTTACTGTTTAGATTCTAGAAATGCCATGTTCATATCACAGCATTTGTATGGTTAAAAATTAATCTGTTTAACAGTGAACAATATGTGAAGATGCTGCCTTGTAATTGACTGCTGCATGCAAAAAAAAAGTGTGACTACAATGTGGTGTGCCTCAGTGTTCCATTCTTGGCCACTATCATTTTTTCATTATATAAGTGATGTACCAAATCTGATCAATATAGTTTCTACTGCAACATCACAACAGATGGAACAACAATGGTGTCAACTTAATTAAATTTGATGGTAATAAGACATAATGCAAAAATTTATGAAATATGAAAGTGAAATGCATTTGCTTCGAAAATAAGGCTTGGCTTATATTTTGAATAAATTAGATTATTATCTAAGAAATGTTTCACGGAAAGAAAACTCAATTTTTTTTTTTCAAAATTAACATGTATATATATATATATATATATTTTATACATAGTATATTTTTGTGTAATTTTTTTGCACTTATTTGGTGGCTTTTTGGACACTCCAGAATATAGACCAGAGTTACAGACGTTAGTTTTGTTGCAAGCCTGCTGTAGCGTGATACGAATAAGAAAAGCAGCACAGCAGGGTCACTCGATTTCACTGGTATCCCAATGTGTGTCATTCTGCAGCTGCTGAGTCAACATTCAAATATTTGGAATATCAGTGATTTGAAAACCAGGAACAGCAGGTGGAGAGATTGGGGGAAAAAATCACTCCATGCCTCTCTGACTGACACAGCAGAGTCGAGTCTGAATCTGAATCAAATTTCATTTGTCTGCTTTCTGGGCCACATGTTTCCTGGCCAATGACCTATCACCTCGTTGCTGTAATCCTTCGACAATGATGCTGCGATCTGGCTCTTCCTCAATCTCACAGTCCACTGCTGACCAGCAGCTGCATGGGTTTATGTTTAGGTAAAAAGAAAAGGTAGGAGAAAGAAGGGAAAGCTCACGTCTTTTTTACTTCTTGCTCCCACCTGCTGTAGTCCAAAAAAACATACCATAAAGTTACTGTGTATGTTTTGTTGTGTTTTCATATTTTTCTTACCAACCACAAAACAGAGATTTTGTCCTCCAAACAAAATCCACTATACCACTCCTATAAACTCGGCATACTAGTATAAAAAAGTTTGATGTTATGGTTATATTATCAGTTCCATTTATTCTACTAGTGGCAGCAACCAGACATTTCATCCATTTATCCATCGTTTTAAGCTACGTCAACCATTTATCCACTACTAGCTGACTACTTTAACTTTTTATCAAATATTTTTAGCCATTTCACCATTTTAAACTGTTTTTCTTTAAGCTAACTGACTCAACTGTTAATTTATTACCTTTAACTATTTTAACCATTTATCCATCACTTAGCTTACTAGTTCAACTGTTTATCTTTTTTTTCAGCCATTTCACCATTTATTCGTAAGGGCGGGCGATATGGCCCTAAAATAATATCACAATATTTCAGGGAATTTTTGTGATAATGATATTCATGACAAATTAGTAATAAAAAAAACCTATTATTAATTTAAGAACGTAGAATTGCAACAAAATACGTAATAAAGTTTTTCATGACAATCTAACAGTTTCACTCAGAGTGAGCATCAAAATATGAATTTTACATATCATATTAAAAACGAAATCAGTATGATTGTGAACGGGTGATATGGCACACCCCTATTTATTCGATTTTTTAAAAGGTTTTTCAATTGTTTTACTTTTAGCCTACTATGTGAACCATTATCACTTTCAGCTGTTTCAGCCATTTATCCATTACTTGTAGCCAACTGTTTAGACGCCTTTGCTAGTTTGCTAATTCTTGTTCACACTCTCACAAACCATGGTGTTCAGGTGTTTCAGCTGATTCAACATGTGAATGTCACAGTGCAGGAAGCAACATGCATATACATTTATGGGCAAAATAATAAAATTTCATGAGACCACACCTCACGCACACACACACACAGCCACACTTCCCTGCAGCCAGCCAGCTAAACCCCTCAATCCATGATGTAATCTCTAAGTGTGTTCAGTAATTACAAGGTCCTGGATTTCTCTGCTGCTTGGAGCCACCTCAGCCTTATGTAACGGACGACTCACGTGCCGTCAATTCACTGAGCAAGATTACAATATGGCTGCTTTAAAACCAACGGCAAGACAGTCAGGCATTAAATCCATCAACTTGCTCAGATCAGCTATGAAGATAGTTAAGAAATGAAGGAGAAAAAAGAGGTGGTGATGCCTTTTGACTTCACGAGTAATTACAACTGGTAGTATTTAACACATCAATAAAAATTACCTCAAGAAAATATTAAAGGTCTTCACAGAAAGGCCTGTCAATATGTGACTGCCATTTTGTGTCCAATTAAATTTGACTGGAGATGCAGACTCATACAGCTGAGCACCCTGTAACACAATATGCATCCATAAAAATATATTATGTTTGTGCAATCATAACCAGTGGTGGAAAGTAGGTGCATTTATTTAAGGACTTGCATTTCCATTTTATGCTACTTTATACTTCTACTCCACAACATTTCAAAGGGAAATAATGTTTTTGTTCTTCTGGTTCAGTGCTAGGTGTAGTAGTTGGCGTTGTAAATAACGAATGACGTTAGGAAAATTCAGCAGCTACCACATGGTTTTACATCCATAAGCCATCAGTGACTGAAAGGACATCATACAAAAATGACCTGAAATCACATTTGAAGACATTTTAAATTACCTTGTAGTGTCTCTTCGTGTTGATGGCTCCACTATAAGAGACTAGAAGCAAAATCTCACGACACGACTGCTACTAGGTTTAACTGTCCAGACTGAGCTAACCACCTGATTGTAGGCTGTTAATTTTTCCACGTCATGTACAAAATCCTAAATTTCTTTGCCATAGGAGAAGTGTTACACGCTACTGTTACTGCCCCCATACAGCTAACTTGAGCTCACCTGTTAGCCTGTTCATCTTAGCCCAGTTACAGCCACCATGATAGCATTAGCTAAGCCTACTTTCATGTTAGTTACAGCAACTAGCTAATGAAACTCACCATTATCATCAACTGCATTCATGTCCAATGTTAACTTTTTTTCTGATGTCTCTGAAAACATCTGTGCAAACTTCCAAATAGGCATTATTTGGACAAACTGATCACATATTGGGAATCTAAATGCTTACTTTCTCACCTGAAAAATTATTACAACTTAATAACATCTCTTTTATGTCTAAAAATAGTTTTATTGGCAAGTAAAGGATGATAAAGCTGGCGACGCTAGGCAAAGGAATCACACTTCTGTTTTAAAATGGACGTAAGACCACGCAATGCGGAAGTGATGTAGTTCAGGCAGAGAATAAGTTAGAAAACAAGTGATCCAGTTATAAAATATTATGCAATTATAGTTCAAACCTCCCCCCTTAAAGACAGTAGAATAAAATCAGTGGCATTATTAGACACAATACAGAGCTGACTTTACTAAACAAGAACAGAAAAACTTAAACCACAAAGCACTTGCATGTTTCAGATGAAAACAAAAACAGAAATAAGGGAATGCATCAAAAGATTTATCACAAAAATTGGGCTAAAACAGTGCAACTATTCTATTGTGACCCCAAGCCAGAGGCCCACAACAGGCTTCAACAACCAGCAGCAACCTCCATGTCAACCTCCCATGGAGCTTAATCAACAAAGCCCTCTCTAAAGAGCTTTAACACTCTGATTAGGAAGAGCTGAAAGAGGTGGCAAAGGTTGTCAATGTGACTTTTACGCAAAGAAATTCCACTTTGCAAATAAGTACATTGTGTCAATAACAGGTGTTCTGTGCAATGACCAGAACAAGCACAAAACCAGAAGCATCAAGGGACACAAGAACTTACTGGAATGCAGTTAACATCCCCAGTTCGTCATCGTCGTCGCATGGCTCCATCCTGTCAGCCGGACTGGACGGATTAAGTAATGAACGGGTGGACAGAGTGGGATGGACGCCCCAGCCCCACCACCACCAAAAGGCTCAGAGCGTCGGAGAAAGAGCTCCTGTCCCGGTCCCTGAGTCCAACTCCTCCACTAAAAAATCCACTTCCTCTGAATCTCTTTTAAAAAAAAATCCCCAAACTCAATTTTCTGTGTGTGCGTGTGCATATGTGTATGTTTGAGTGTGTTCCTGTTTTTCTTTTTTCATTCCTAGCTTGGTGCCAAATGTTCCAGCTTAGCACCGCTGTGCAGCACCGCTGGTGATGGATTTAGCCGGGGCATCTGGGCCAGCGGGGATAAACTCCATTCACTCACACACACACATAAATGCACGGACCCTGGCACACACACACATGCATGCAGAGTGTGTCATGCAGTGTGAGATCGCAGGGGACAATGTTGGGAAAACCTCCCCCCACACGGCATCATCCGAGAGATGACAAGATGTGTGATATACAGTGTGTCCGGCACACACACTCCCTGTCCCCACACACAGCTTGCACACAGAGCGGGTGGATCAATGCATGAACAGATGTGTGCCAACTTTAGAGCTGCTACTAAGCACAGACATCAGCAGCTGTACTTACAGCGAGCATGTGTGTGTTGGTGTGTGTATCTCAGACACAAAGATGTCTGATGCCACTCTCAAACCCCGATGCCACAGAGCAGGCACACGTGACATATAGTAGACATTTCTTGTATATATGTGTGCATGTGAATGGATGAGAATCAATGATTGTGATGTGATTCTCTCCAGTCAGAGCAGGCAGAGGTCAGCTGTGCCCCTGGGCAACAGCAGGCAGCGAGAGATTACCACAACAATAATGTATATACAATAAGAGAAGGACACAACATAATAGTGCAGTCGTCCTTGCTGACTCAGAGGAGATAAACAAGGACTGGTGACAATAAAATCTGATTGTGTAGAGTGAGAAAGAAAATTTATTCACACGCCATCACATAAACTACTGCTACCCTCCCTTTTCCCTCTGTCTCTCAGTAAAAAAGGGGGTGAGCACAAACTTTATGAAATGGCTTAAACACTCTGTAAAATCAACACCGTCTGCTCTATGTGGGGGTGTGGGGCCCCGTCCCATAACAGAGGCAATGTAGGAGGGTCATTGCTGATAATCTGCACTCCTCTGCATTTGCATGTGAACAAATAAGAATTCAAGGGCACAGCTTACACAGACTCAAAAAATTCACAGAGTAAAATGTGATTAAAAAAAGGACAGGAAACAAGGCTGTAACCAGGATTGTAAAAATACTGAGTGCACCCTCACCCACATTACTCCTATTAGTTCAATGTATCGTACTTTATTTTTCCAGTAAACTGGTAAACTATATTCTATGTCAATTTTATTTCCAGATAGGAAGGTCTATATAGATTGAGTCCTTTGGGTTGGACCTTAATCCATTCTGAGTAACCAGCCCATATCATTTCCAGAGTGTCAAATGCTGTTTTTTTGTCACAACCCTCAGCGTGATACTGATGCCAAAGGCAACCTTTGATGTACTTTATGAGACACACCAGACTTCAGCTAATTCGATCATAGTGCACTGACGTCACTTACGTGACATATTTATGTCACATTACGTGACAAACATACTTATTTTAAGCCCAAACATGATCTGTTTTCCAAGCCTACCCCAGTAGTTTTTTTGCCTTAGCCTAACCATGATTGCTTCACAATATTACCCACGTGTTTCAATGTGTTTCAGCTGTGCTTCACATAGAGATGCTAAGGGTGCCCTGCCCCTTGATACCAATCACAGAAGGGTGTGACAAAGCATCTGTATTTGACAACCTGGGAATGAGAACGGTTTGGAGTACCAACTAGGGTTGGGTAATTGGACGAATATATCGACTGTCAGCTATTGGCTGAGTACATCGCCAGTTGCCTTTTTTTTTCATTTTCTTTTGCTAATTTAGTGGTCTCACACACGTGCAAATATATCAGCACTGACAGGTTTTTGGGCTGCCATTGACCGGTTGGAAAATTTTGACATATCGCTCAACCCTAGCACCAAGCAAGCATCAAAACTTGTCAAATATCAAATGTTGGTATGGAATAAATAGTCAGATTCTAACAATCATTCACTGTTTCTATTAACCAGATATTTATGATTAAATCAGAAACCCTTGCTGTAGTCAGAACATATTTTACTTAGATAACGTTTTTCATTTAACTCTGATATTTCAATCAAAACATAGGTCAAAACATTTTTATATTCCCAAAAGAAAGCCATCATATAGGCACCAATACTGACTCCTAATATTTGTCAAAGTGAAGCATATAGAGTCAAAACAAACTGGGATCAGTTTGTTAAATAATCAGCTTGTGTCTGGTTTTAATCATAGAGAGTTAAGTCCCTCCATGATTCACAATATCTGCCAAGATACACTTTGGATTTGATTTAATTCAGGGGCCTGCGATTTATATGAGATGATATCAGTATATATACTTCTTGTCTTTTTCTTTGCTGCTTGTAGTTGTTTGCCTGGCACTTGGCCGCTAGCACTGAATGTTTAATAAGAAGGTGTGCTTGAACAGAAATGGCAACAGAGACATGCCATGAAAATCTCAAAATAAAGGCATATCTTTAAGATGACAATATGTGTCAATCGATAGTTGATCACTTAATCGATACATCATCCAGACTGATGGATCATTACACCCTGATTAGAACGCCTAGTTAATCTGACACCCTTTCCTGTGCGTCTCTTGTACCTGAACTATGCTACACAGTTTCTGTGTGCTCTGCTGTGCTCTGCATCCCACCTTTCAGTAAAAAGCCTCCCACAGCACTGGAGAACCTGCATCATGGCAAAATCATACCAGGACGAGTCCAGAAAACTGATCATGACCTGAAGGTAAAGGCCTCAAATTGCCCGGCTGCAGGTATGGATTGCAGATTGCAAAGAAAATAGACCAAGAAAGCCACTCAACATCAATGAGGCACTCTGGTCGTAAAGCAAAGAGGTAGTGAAACAGCCAAGAGCTCTGCTTCAGGCCCCAGCAGCGATCTGTACAGGCTGTACAAAAAGTGAGCAGCATCTATTGCACAGAAAAAAGAAGTTACAGAGGGTCTAGAAAGACACAAGTTTTGTTCACAGAAACATTCTACATTTGTACCTTCAATTTTTGATTGTTTGCCAATACCACTGCTGCTGAAATATAGTATTTATTTTTCTATCCTGTCAGGGTCAATAGTGAGTTGAGATGTTTTTGAGTCATGGAACGCAGAGGGGGTGACTTTAGCTGCATTTTCTGTTAAGGGTGGAAGGCTCTGAGATGCCAGACATTACAACATTCAGCTTGTTAGAGGTGTTTTGGCCTAATTCAATAAAACATCTGCAGCAAGCACTATTCTGATAACCCTAATGATATACAGTACCTACAATCTCAAACACTCAACTTAAAAACATTGAGCCGGCTAGTGAAAAGTGCTGTCTGTCTGATTATCCTGAGATTTATGACTGTGTGGTGATACGTCCTCTACTGTCACCCTTAGTGGGTGAGTCCATCATTTAACAGCTAAAATTGGCTTCTGGATATTGCAATATCAGTTTGTTTGCATTACAAAATGCAAATGGATGTTCCACAAAATTTCACAATGACACAATGATATAATGCTAGTCCTGCACATTCCAAGTTCAGAGGAGGCCAGCTCCATTTGCTACCTCTGAGATGCCACCTGGTACCGAATCTCTGCCAAGTCTCTATCTATAGCTATGTCTACAGGAACGTCACTGCTGATTTGTGCATGACCCCCGTGTGCTGATTGTGTACACAGCATGATCAAAAATACATTTTCTTGATGCGTAATATGAGATGCCAACCAGCTCGCATTTTCCACTGCAGATATGGAAGCTCCTCCCTGACCACAGCTACATGAAGCGGTCTGAAAAACTGCAATAAATCCTATTTCTTTCTAAATAAACGTGTTTGCTCGCCCTGGCTCAAAGGTTAGGATTTAGAATTAAAGTGAGGTTAAGGTTGCTATGAAGGTTAATGCTAGGTAGTGGCAAAGGTGAGCATGTAGGGAACAAATATGGGATTAAGGAATGAGAATAAGCTCCTAAATGCCCTAAAAACTTTTGTGTGTGCATGTTATGCTGGAAATGACTCCTGGCCAAATGACTGCACCTCCATCGTGTCCCATCTGGAGGCTTTGTAGACTTTATGTAACCCTGTTTGTTTACTGGGAAAAGCAAGCAAAGAGTCTCCTAAGTAAAGGCAATTTTTTATCCACTTACTACCATGAGCTTTATTTTATGTAATATGATGTGGATTGTCGTGGGAAAGCGGAGGATGGGTGGAAGACTGGGGGAATATCAGGGGAAGAAAAAAGGAAACAATGGAGAGATGAAGGAAGAGGGGAGATCTTAGGGATGACTCATGGTGCAAAGTAAAAAATGATGGGTTTTAAATTCAGTGTGCAGGGACTTCTAAGTGGCAAAATACAACGTCATTGCTATTCAGAACAAAAGCAATAACCTGTCATCAATTTCCATGATCTTTATCACTCACATCTCATTCACAGCTAAAAGTCTGTTGGATTTGATGGAACAGACGGCTCAATCCCGAGTGCCAAAGGTCCTTACTCTTTCATTAAAAAGAGAATAGAGATTCATCCTCTCTTTAATTACACCCTCTCCTATCAGTCATAATACACCATGAATTAACAGACCCAGCCGCCAGCTGACCAGTACAGAAAATCTGTTGCTTCAGCCTCCTGTGCTTCCATATTAATGGCACCAATACAGTTGCTCAATTACCTGTGAGTTTGACAACATCTTCCCGCATCTAATTGCTGCTTAAAGGTCAGAATTTTTGTCAAAATGACAAAATGCACCTCTCAGATGGCACTGCTTTAGTTTTTGGTGAATCTTGCATGTATTATTCTAATAAAAAAAACTGTAATTAAATGTCAAAACAGCTGCAACTCTCAAGTCTGTATTCCACACACACTCAGCTGTGCTCACAAATTCAACTGGTGGTCCATTGAGGAGCAATTAAAGGTCAAAATTTTACACTCAAATGTGGTGCATCAGACAACACTGGAGTGATTCAGACATCTTGGCGCTGTGTTCTTGGAAAATACATATTTTCATTTTACATCCTCTCTGATTTTTCCTTGGTATTATGACTATGATGCCTCTGGTCAGATTCCATATCTGGTTTTGAACATCCACTGTGAGCAAAATGTGATTTTAATGCATCAAGACCTGCCATATAGAGTTATCTTGTGTAACAGAATCATAAAAGCCTTGCAGCTATTACAGTGTAACCATGTTACTGGTCTGCCATAGTGAGGGTGTATTTATGGACTCATTCAAAAGAAACCAAGAAGAAGCCTTTAAATGCTCAATTTCCTTGTGAATCAGTTTTACAGCAGTATGCGAGACATACTGTGACACAACAGCTATGGGTGGGTATCTTTTAAATGTAAATCATAGATTTAAACCTGCACTAATTGATTCTTTCCTTTATGAAGCAGCATAAAAACCAGTAAACACAACATTTACATCTTCTAACATAACAAAGTTGACAGAATATGATTTCAAACAATCACCTATTAACATATCCAGCATCTATGGACCAACATTCATTTGAAGTTGTGTCAAATATTCACTCTCCTTGCAGCCCTGGATTGGTGTCGACCAACTCCTGAGGGAAATATGCAGCTCTTTAGCTGCTAAATGCTCCACTGTTTTTACCGGCTAGTGACTGACTAACATTATAATTATTTAAAAAAAAAACAAAAAAAAAAAACAATGAGCTGAAATACACTGAAAGATTCCATGGGGCTGATGGGAAATCATACACTGGATAAAAATAATGAATGTAGCCACTGTGATGGCAGCCATTGGTTTGAGGACTCCAGTTTCAAAGCCTTGAGTTTGGCATTTTTGGCTGTCGCCATCTTGGATGTTTGGAGCCATCTGCAATCATGGTGGGTATGATGTACAGTATTTACAACTCTGGTTGACTGTGATAATGCTAGCGAAGAAACAGGCTGAAACCATTACAACAAAATGTACTAACCAAAATGGAACCCTCGAGTCTTTCGAGGGTCTTTTAGCACAACAAAATGCTGAACAAGACATTTTTAGGCACCAAAGTTTTTCAGTTAACTTTCATGATCTGAAAACACAGCCGTAGCTACAGTAATGTCTATAGACCGAATCATAATGTTTGTTCAAAATTACAGCCAGAAAGCTCCTGCATTACTTAAATGAAATGAAATGCTAAGCAAACACTGCCTCAGTTAGAATATTTTTTTCATTTCAACTTGCCATCAGACAGTGATTTCCAACAGGGAACTAAAGCCGTTTCTCAAAGTCACCAGACCCCATTGACAAAAACAGTAATTTTACTCAGCAAAACTTTTTTTGAATGCTTTAACATGGGAGTCTATGGGGACGGACTTGCTTTTGGAACCAGCGAACTGCAGTTTTTGGCACTTACATTGGGTTCTTTTAGCCCAGGAAGTTGCCGCTTCAGAAAAAAATAGTCTGTGATATTAACTGTGGGCTCATCAATGCATGCAGCACTTTTCACCTTACACATTGTCAGTGAATTCACTGCAAATATAAAATTATTAATTGATGCAATTTTAAGTACATAGTGTTTTCTGAGTCTGGTTTCAAATACTCATAATAGCTGATCATTGCTGATACCAAACAACAAACTAATTTACTACCATGAGACAACAATTCGACTACATTTTTGGAACCCACTGTGAAGACTGTCTTCAGGCTACAGAGCTCATTAAACATGTAATAAGCCATCACATTTTAATATCTCAAATGAAAGATGAAAACGTTTTAATATTGTTTACTTTTATTAATCTAGGCTGGCGAATAGCGGTGTAAATAACTGGATGTGGGTTTAGGCAGTGGCCATCCTACAGACTGCACTGCACAGCCTCACACTAAAGCCTGACTTCAAATCCTCTCAAATTTGATGTCAAAACCACAGAGCCTGAAAGAAGTAGAAAATGCAGTTACTACAGTGAGATAAGTGGGAGGGCTCAGATCTGAGTGCCTCCACCCAACTGTGAAAATGTCTGTCTGCCACACACTGCGCTTGCCTGGAGAGATAGAAACAACTTCCTCTGAAAGTCTCCAGAAATCCTAACCATTTGCAGCTTCTGCTCAGATGAAATGAGGCACTAAGTGCACTGGAACATGGA
>JAPZEB010000017.1:12634417-12663653 GCA_029783705.1 Chaetodon striatus
GATACAGTCCATGTCAGGGTGGCGCCGGCGTTTTGGGGTGGGGGCTGGGGCAGTGGGTGTGGTGGTAGAAATGTCGCTCAGAGCTGGTTGGCTGTCTGTGGACTGGGGGGTGGGTGGATTGTGCCCCAGCGGACTCGGGCTGCGTTCTCGTTGGGCACTTTAAACACAACAGAGGAGAAAAAACCTTGTGGCTTAATGGTAGTACACGATAGTCAAATGCAGTGTATCACAGCCAAGCCATTATTTTGGAAACAACACACAGGACTTGATTTTTTGGGGCACACTTACTTGCTGGAGCAGGGGGAGCTTTCATTGACAGCCAGGAAAAGCCTGGAGGAGCTGACCTTTTTGAATTGGGCTTGTTCACAGGGGTAGAGGAGGATCATGGGTAAGGTGAAGTCGAACGTGATCCTCAAGCCGTCGACCATCTCCTTACACAACTCCTCACTTAAAACAAAGGAAATTTCGGGATTAGTTAATGTTAATAATCATGCATGCAATCTCAGCAGTAGACATGCAACTGTGAACCATGACATAAAAATACAACAAATCCTCATGAAATACAGAAAAAAGATGGCAGATAATGTTCAATTTTTGCCTGAACAGATGATCAGTGTTGGACTAATAACATCTGTTAACATCACACTACTTTTCCTCTGTTCAGAGTGTGTGCAAACTCACCTCTTCTCTGGAGGGACTGGCTGTGGGCTGCTGTTCTGTGTGGTGTTCTGCTGCCGCCGGTACCTCTCATTGGCCATGAATGCTTTGTTGATGGCAAAGTGCTTGACGTAGGACTCTAGGATATGCACGACATTCGTCTGACAGGGAACCATCACCAGCTAGGAGAGAAAAACATGTTCAAAAAATGTGTCAAATTGTGGGCAACCCTCAAGTCAATTCAGTTTAAGCAGACTTCCATATCTTACCATACTTACCACAGGTATCCGTATCAGTTTCTAAACAAAACATGTAACACTGCATGTCAGCCAAGTGGCCAGAAAAAGTCTGGCATTTTAGATTTATGCACAGTGCAGATACGTTACATTTGTACATTTCACACATTTCATACCAGCATTTACAAAAGTGGCAAAGTATATGAGCTGACTTTGTCATCAGAGGGTGGATATGGTGGATGATGTGACACCTGGGAAAGATGCCGCGAAAAGTGACTGTTTTTTAGAGAGGCATTGCTGCACTTCCAGCAGCTTTTTAGCCTCCAAAACCATGTATTTTAAGCCAACCACAATCCTTTTCTTACCATAACCAAGTGGTTTTTGTGCCTAAATCTAACCACGTCAACCACAGCCTTGTTGAAACGTAAAGTTTAAATGTGTCTGCTACATAATAACATACAAGTGTCACATGTCTGTGGTTTGCAGACACATATGACGACAACATATGTACCTTCTTCCTTTTGTTGATGTAAAAGCAGTCATCCTCCAGCTTCTTCTTCAGAGTATCAGGGATGTTGATGTCAACATGGACGATCTTCTCCTCACATTCCCTTTTAACATTAATGTCCGGCTCAACCCTCTGAAACAAACAAGACATGAACCTTTAGGTAAATGGACTATACAAACTACAAGGATGTTGTTTTCCTTGAACAAACATCCTGGGCTTAAAATTCATGTTTAGTTTGTCAATTTTAGACTCTGTCAGCCAATTACTGAAAAGAATAAAGATCTGAAACATGTTTGACCTGCAAGGCCAAAGGTGTACTCTGAGTCTTCCATAAAGACTTAACAAGGTAATGAAGGAAAAATGAAAGTAATCTGGTGACACTCACTGCATGGTGGTCCCAAAACCCCCCCCCCCAAAAAAACAGCCGCTAAAGGCCTAAAATGTAAATATAGAGGTCTATATATGCTCTTGTCTGAGATAGAAAATGAAGTGATCCACTTCACCATTTTGTTGATATCCTCAGAGAAGGTGCTGTCCCCGCTATTTGAAGATTCAGGGTCAGAGTCGTCCCCGTCACTGCTCTCTGAAGACGAAATCAAACCTAGAGACAGAAGAATGTGGAGGGATTAATTTGATTGCTAAGGGAGACTGGGAGCGAAATACAAAGACAGAGGAAGATTTCTCACATGCGTCATCACTGTCGTCCTCCTTAGGGAGAGTCTTCAGAGAAGATTTAGTACCAGACTGACGACGACGCCTCTTCGCCCATACCCTTCTCTTCCTACCGCCAGGAAAGAAAAAACACAGTATGTGTATCAGTAACATCTAAAAACAGAACAAACTAATAGAAAGGTCAAATCCAAAACATGTGGACACAGACCAGACACTGACATACAGTGCACTAGACTTGTGGTTTGAGTTACAGGTGTTGTGTACAGTATGTTTACTGACAGCATTGTGCCTGTCTGACATCAACAGTCAAGGTTTTCTAGCCTAAAAGTAACACAAGCCATTTAAAGATTATCTCTATTAAGAGAGACCTATACAAACAACAAAATATACTCAATGGTTATACACTTTGGTGGTATGAATGAACATAATATGAACTTACATGCGACCTAGAGCTTTGCGAGCCAGTTTATGTTGCAATTTACGGTTTTCCTCAGTGTCCCTTAGGACATGATCTTCTGCAGCCCAACGATCCCAGCTACCCAAAAACACACACATTTAAAAAATAAAAGATCACACAGACCTGCATGGTTTGACAGCAGTGTTTTATAGCTCTACCATGACACAAGTTGATGAACATGAGATTTTGCAACGATTAACACTATGATGAGTATGATATAGTTAAGTAGGAGATGGTAACTCAGTGTTCATGTAATGTTGATGAAAGAAAGACAGGTACAGTTACCTCCTGTTCCAACCGTTGAAGTGAATCAGGTACTTTGGGATTCTTCTTCCATGTTCATCTGTACCGATCAGGACATCAATGACCTGTAATGTGAGCACACAGCAATGACAACAGTCTTGCTTAAGCCTCCTGTGGATTAACAGACAGTGCCTCAATTCACAATTCAGCTTATATGATTACTGAAACACTTTGGTTGAGTCAGATGAGCTGAAACGTGTGCGTTTTTAGCACCAGTTACACCCGGCCAGCACTGATACCCCTTTACCACCAAATTGACTCTGGTTCTTGAACTGCTTTCGTTCAGGATTCTTGGAACCTTGTTGCTTTCTGGTGAACCAGCACGCGTTTCACCAGGTTTGCAAAGAACCATTGTACCTTTGATCACAGATCGACAGAGGACTTAGCACAATGCACAACAGAGGAAAACAGAGGTAGTACATTGATAACTTGCAAACTTTTATTCTGTTACCACAGGTATTTGTTTTACCCCCAAAAGCAAGCATGAACCAAATATTTATGAAACCGCTGCACACTTTTTTTGTTTGATAATTTCTAACTTGACTTCTCCATCTTCTCTTTTAACTCTGCATAATATGACACACCAACAGACAAGTCAAGGAAAACCTGATAATTTTTGCTTCCAGTAGAGAGCCAACTTTTTCGGGTTTTGAAGCAATTGAAATTTGGGTTAAATGCCCTGAATGGTTCAAACTTATGTGCAGGAATTATGTGTTGTTGGAAAAGGGGTATGACAGGCTCAGAAGAAGCTTCTACCCTCAGTCAACAAGGTTACTAAATGATGACCCTTTCTAATCCTATACAATGACATTTATTAGTTATTACCACGACTACAAATTGACGGAACTGACAACTACTACATTTCACTGAAAACATTTTCTCATTATTTCATGTGACAAATGAACTGAATGGCATTTTTTTCTGCAGTCTTGCAATGTTTTGGGACTATTTGCTTTCAGTTGCTTGCATTTTTAACATGTTATACACTTTTGCACTATTTTTTATGCTGCAGGCTCTACTAAAAAGTAGTTACTTTGCAAACCATGATTTTACACAAAGCAACACTGGCGTGGTACCTGGTTATGCATCAACTGGAAACAAAACATCAGTTCAGTTAGTATATTTCATTCAGTCATTATCAAGCTAGGAGCTAGCAAGGCTAACTTACAGTTAGCATAAATGCCTAAGCATTATTCATACTGAATAAGTAGCGTATGTACTATTCAATTATTACAACACTATGTCACTTATTTCAGTAAGCATCTAAAAGACAAGCTTAAACACTAAAACAGATTTTTATCATCAATTTTCAAACGGACTATCCCTTATCTTATCTTGCTGTTGGTACTTTTAAGTCGCTACCGTATTGCTGCAAAAATACTGAATGCAGCCAGAACTTATAATTGTAAATTCGCATTTTAAGTAGCAGTAGGCCCTATTGCTATTTAAGTAAAATGCCTTACGCTTCTTACACCACTGTTACTCACAAACAGCTGACCAACATTGAATGCTAACCGTTAGCTAACCTCTGTGAGAAACAGGAGGCTACAGTGCGCTGATGTAAACAACCGGTCTATTATTAGCGTTAGCTAGCTAGCTAGCCTGCTAGTGAAAACGACATGGCGCACTTAGCCGACAACAAAATAATACTCAAAGTCTGTTAGAGCATTTTTGTGTGCTTGAAACATTAACATTATTTTCCAAGCTACTAGCACACAATGGCATTAACATAGCAAGGCAGCTGATACATTACAGTGGTCGGTGGTGGCCAGGTTAGCGGGGAACATGTATTGGTGTGTTTGTCAACTTTATTGTTGGCGTTACACTAGTTTGAATGCTAGCCGCCCCGCTAACGCTACTTTACTGCTCTACAAAAGACTCCTAACGTCAATTTTTGCAACGTTATTGTACCGTTATTCATTGGTGACAGTTGCAGCTGACATGCCTCAGCAAGCAGCCTTGTTAGAGATAAGCTAACAGCGACAAAATACAGCTGTCTTTACTATTTAAATCATGCGCTTCATGTAGAAGCGTGTAATCAAACGCACCCGGAAACCATGCAAGAAATGGTAACAGTGTTGTATGCAGAGCTACCGTGCTTTTTTCCTGAGGCCTCGTCACGGTCGATTCATATAGGCTACCACACACTTTACACAAAACAGCCCCGCTTTTCTGATATAAAGTCTTCGTTTGGACAAAGTCGGAACACCGTAAAGCTAAATAAATTGCACAAAACATTACCTTAGCGTCATACAGCACTTTAGCCTTGGTGGGGTCGGGTTCAAAGCACAGGACTCTTTCTCCTTTGTGAAATGGATATTTAATTCCCCGCGAATTCATTTGTTCATGGCGACGTGTGGGAGAGGGGGCATCGATCTGGACCCTACAAACTCCTTAACCCTTTCCTTGCCGAGTACTTTTCCGTGAGGGGTCTCCAACCAGAACACACTTTGGAGGGATGGCGCTGTTGTGGGATAAACGCAACCATTATCTTGCTGCCTTCAGAGACTCCTCGTAATTTCCTATTTCAGCTTACGGGAACAGCTCTGCTTTGTGGTGAACACCTTGATGGAAAGCTTACAAGCTTGTAACTGAACATGACACGTAAATAAAGTGTGTGAATTCTTACAATTTCAACATTGGGTTTACTATTTATTTACAGCGAAAAGCATTTTAGGTATTCATCAAATTGTTTTTATTTATTTGTTTACATGCCATTCATGTGTGAGTGCAGTGTGCAAGACTGAGCCAGGGAAAGATGGCTAATGTACTGCTCATTCGTTCATTCTTATCCATCGTGTACTATTTTGTTGCTTTGTTGGCTCATTTGAGTATGCACAAGTTCTACTCACAACATTTACGATAACACTGAAGGCAGCATGAAAAGACAATTCAAAATGATGAAATTGTCCTTCACGGACACCGTACTATTAGTACAATTTCAAAATGTGGCCAACAGATGTCAGTATAGGAGCACAAACATTGTCTACATGAAACTGATTTGCCTTAATTGTGCAGTGACCCCCAGACTCATTTTGTTCCATTTATTTAATCAGCTGTAATACATATTTATAGTCTTAAAGGCATGTATCACTTATCATCCACAGTAAAGCAACAGCCCTACAGTGTGTGTCAATAGACCGTGTGTATGAGTGATATCATGAATATTAGGTTTCTAAACTAACACTCAAAGAACCCGGGCCCATTACAGAGCTCCATGCATTGCCTAAAAACATGTGAAACTGATTTTTACAGTAATTCACCTGTGTTTATCCCAATTTTAATCCCACATTTTACCATCATCTTTATAATCTCTACATCCATATGAAAATGTCAGTCCTGTAAGAGTCTCTCAGATAAAATCTCACCAAAGAGGAAAGCCATCTGTGTCTGTTTAGGGATCCATGACATGAAAATGATTAAAAACCTGCAGGGGATTTATTGGACAAATATAAATGGCCTCAATTACAACTCTGCTGATCATATTTTAAGATTAAATATTAACCCCCCTATACAGTGACTGCAACCCGGGTATCATACACCCCATACCTTAGAGGGGCAAAACATGTTGATTTGGTATTCAGTTAACACAGTTTCGGGAAGGATCCTTTTCCTTGAGGCAAAATACAGTAAACGAAAACTCACCATGTCTCAATAATCTAATTTTCCTCTATTGGAACAATATGGTGGCCTTTAAATATATACAGTATGGGGATGTTTACATGTACAGCCAAGAACACGTGAAATCTGGTTGAGTTGCTCTAGGGCCCAAACTGTGTGTGTACATACTGTGTGTCTTTAATTTTAGACTGACCTGCAAGTTTGCATACATATTCAAGTTTAATCACTTAAAGAAATCTAATTATACTGTTCCGTCATCCCCCCCATCAAGGATGTTAATTGTCTTTAAAGGATAAAAATAGACCCTGAATCACTGGTTTATTGTTTCATAGCTAAAAGTAATTTGATCTCTTTTGTTTCCTGACCTTGCGACCTTTTCATTCATATCTGTCTGACAGGCTTGGACAATGAAATCTACACTGATCCCCAGCACAGGAAACTATGTCTCTACAGCCGTGGCTGAATCTAGGCTCATTTTTGCTTAAAATGGTTTCAGGCGGTGCTGCTCTACTATTGTATACCAAATATGGACAGTGTGTATATAACACTGAACGTGACTGGCTCAAGTGTAGCCCTGTGGATTTATTCTCCTTCCCTTCGACCCTCACCGCTTCTGATGCATTTTGACAGTCATGTCAAATGATCGCTGTTTCAGTAAATGTTCTTCATGACTACACATACAGTCCATTATATGTTAAAGACAATCTGAGCATTTCACAAGAGCTTGAAGGCAGCCAAATGAAAAGTCAAGGATGCTGCAAGGGTCTATACTTTCTAAATATGTGGTATGGGAACATGTCTGCATAATATCTGCTCGATTCATGGGTGGATTATTGAACAGGCCTACCAGGCACAGGCCCAGGGGCCCAAAGTGTCAGCGGCCATTTGGCCTTCACCTGCTACATCTCATTCAAATGAACATGTATCAACCAGAAAGAGTCCAAATAATCACAGAGGTGCAGAGTAATGACAAAAAGGCACAAAATCACTAAGGAGAGTCAAAGTGACATCAAAGGGGCACACAACAACCAAAAACACATAAATATACCTCAAAGAGACACAAAATACTATTAGGGGATACAAATGAACTACAAAGAGACACAAAGCAACTACGAAGAGAAAACAACCAAAAAAGTCACAAATACACCACAAAACAAACAAAATGACTTAAAAGAGACACAAAACAACTACAAAGAGATATAAAAATCACTAAAAACAACATAAATACACTTCATAGAGACACAAAACATCAACAAGGACACATAAAGGCACTAAAAAAACAAAATGACTTCTAAGAGACAAAAAAATGACTGAAAGGAGATGCGAAAAGACACAAAGCAAATATAAAGAGACACACAATGACATCAATGTGCCATCAGACTACAAGAAGACGCCAAGGAACTACAGAGAGACAAAATGACACAAGAAACAAACAAAAAAAGACAAAAAATAGCCTCAAAGAGAGACAACATCACCAATATAATTGAAAAAGACAAAGATACACTTCAAAGAGACACATATTGACCTTTAAAGACACACAAAACAAAAACAAAGACACAAATATACTTCAAGAGACACAAAATGACTGCAAAGAGACACAAAACAACTAAAAGGAGATGTTAAAAGGCGCAAAGAAAATACATACAACAACAAAAAAAAACGTATACCATAAAGAGATACAAAACCACTAAAAAAGACAAAAAATACACTTCAGTGAGACACATGTTCTTTAAAGACACAAAAAGACATGCAAAGGAAGTACAAAGAGCAACAAAATGACTGTAAGTGAAACAAAACTACCAAAAAGACAGAAATATACCTCAAAGAGACACATAATGACTACAAGGAGAAAACAAGCAAAAGGGACACAAAAATATATGCACACAAATAAATCTCTGAGACACAAAATTACCACAAAAAGACAAAAAAACAAAACACAATGACATACAAAATTACCACAAAGACAAAACCATAAAAAAATGCTGACAACTACAAAGAGATGCAAAACAACAACAACAAAAAGAGGCAAAGCCAGCACAAAGTCTGAGTGTCTTGCTCCTGTGGAGGAGAGGTGGTGGGGCCCTTTGCATGTCTGTGCCCAGGGGCCCATCGTCTAATAATCCGCTCATGTCTCAATTATGTACCATTGTTCCATATTGTTTTTGGCTCTTTCCCCCAAATGTAGGGGCAAGGTTCAGGAAAAAAATGCTTCAAGTGCTGGCTTCTTTCCATAAACTTTTTACGAACTAATGCGAAACACCATGTTTTCTTTCTACAATGCTTCTGTGTTTTCACTCAGTCCGCGTCTCATTCTTTCACCCTGCGGACTGTTTTTAGAAGGGTCAAATCTATCTCAGCTGTTATCAGTGTCATGTCATGCTGTGCTGTGTGTATGTGTGTGAGTGTGTCATGCGGCGCAGCTTCATAAGCTCCTTTATCAGCCGTCCGGCACCCTCCTCTCCGGACTCCTGCCGTCTCTTTTCATTTTTCCCATACTTTCACACACTGGGCCACACATGCTCCTGCTCCCTCTCTTTCACAGTGTCTCACACGGCCATCTGAACACACTGGACTTACTGAGCTCCTCCACAAGCATCTGTGTAAACTAGAATATAGCCTCCTGCACAGGTGTATAAAGAAAGCCAATGGCTATTAATCCTGCGGCTCACTTATTGTTCAGCTAATAATAGCACACAGCAGGCTTCACTGATAGGCCTATTATTCCCAGACAGCGAGGTGGATTAATGGGAGACGAGGATTAATACGCCTATTTTCATCCCTGGCTAAATCATGTCTGCGTGTCTATGTGTGTGACCTTCTGCCCGTCTGATTATTGTCTGTCTACATGCCTAATTACCTTTATGAAAATGAACTTATTAATTACAGAAACTCTTTCAAGACATTTTTTATAGCAAAGGCAGCAGGGAAAGTCAGCAGTAATAAGTGGTGTTAATTGTCTCAGGTGAATGAGGACAAAATTCTGCTTTTATGAATGGAATTAGGTGGACGGCATTAGTGCTCACCCACTGCTGATCACCTGGAGGTGACTGACTTATATCAGAAAGAGGGTGGCTCACACAGCAAACTCCCCTGGAAAACTGAAAAATAAAATCAAAGTGCTTAATAATATAATACTTTAACATTAAATTTGTTTATAAACCAAAACAACAGCATGCAAAAGGTCATCTTAAGTTTTCTGAACCCCCTCCCACACTGTTGCACACACACTCTCACACTCTCAAACTGTCTTCTCACACCACTCTAGTTTGGGAATGACCAATGCGCAGAGGAGCACACTGAGAGGAAAAGAAGACTTTGCGCAGCCAGATGCAGCACATTCCAACTCTTCACCAGCTTGTACTTGGACCTTCCTCTTGATGGGGAAACACTAAACTCGTGTCTTACAGTTGCAGGGGAGCTTTAGAGACGCATTGAGCAGCGCCGATGTGAGATCCAACACAAGGAGACATGTCTACCGCCCAAGGTCTCCTCAATAGCGTCTTCTCCTGCTCCTCTCCTGCCTCTAAAGCCATAACCAAACGGAGGCTACGCCAAACCCGGAGCCTGGACCCCGCTATCATAAGACACTGTGACACCGGGACGGAGGGAGCGAGTGGTGCGCCGTTTTCTGGAACCGCCGCGGACGCAGGTGCGTCTCCGGAGCGCTCGGCTGTGAAACCGGCTTTACGCACCAAGATCCCGACACTAAAAGAGCCCATCACCCCGTCCCTTTCCTCTCCTTCCATACCGCTGGATGTTTCTCCATCCTCCAACTTCCACTTTGACTATGATATAGAGAGGCGTGCCAAAAGGAATACCGCCGGGGATTTACCGTTTCTGGTGAGGGGACCCGGTGCAGCGCAGTCAGGGAGCACCGGCACGCTCTTCTCCCCGCGGAGGTGGCTACAGAGGAAAGTGCAGCCGTCCAGCTCTCACGCTTACGTTGTGTGGAAATCAGAGGTAAACTTTTTTTGTTTCAAACTTTTCACTGTAAAAACTGGATGGTTTCATTAATGTTTGTGCATTGGTTTCATTAACATAATCATAAATCATAAATTGATGCTTAAAAGACACAGATTGGCGCATGGAAATTCACCAAAATCTGGGGAAATTAAGCAATTAAATTGCTTGAAAATCCTCAAATGTTGTAATGAAACTATGCTCTTGCAGCCAAAAACAAGGCAAACAACCCCGCTCCTAAATCTTTAATGCTTTCATCCCTATTTCTACAGTAAATCCCTCATTATTATGGATGCAGTATAGAATAGAATTTAGCCCCAACCCCATCCCTTGATTTAATCTTCCAGCAGGTCTGACAGCTACTGGAACAATTAGCAAAAGCAATCAGCAGACTTAACACTCTGTTTATTTCTGCTAGAAGCAAACCCACTGCATACATGCCAGGAGACACATCTGCTGAAAATCTATTTCCACTACGGCCAGACTGTGAAAAATGCATGTTTTATTCTTGGAACCTGAAAGTGTGCATCTGAAATGTGTCTGTGTATCGAATATGACATCATGACTTCAGGTGTGTGTGGAGATAGTGGAGCCAAACTGGAAGTTTTATTGGTTTTGCGGAGGGCGTGTTGACCCCTCGCTGACATCTGCACCTGGAAGCCGTCCAGTATTAAACCACTACAATTGGAGCAGTTGTCTTGCCCAAGGGCACATGGGTAATTAAAAGGGGGGGAGGGGAGCGCTGGTTCACTTCTGCTACCTGGACTTGTTCCCCGTGTTCAGTCCTTTTGAGAGGTCACACCTTACACACAAGTAGTTCTGGGAAAGCTAAAGAAACTCTTATGGAGATCTGAGGATTAAATAAATCCAACAAAGAGTTTTTCTCCTGCTGTTGTCATCATTGAGCTGGTCGGGCTTTTGTCTTCATAAAGGCTTTAAATTGAGTGTGAATAAGGGGAGGGCAGCGTATGAAATCCTAACCAAAACATACTTGGGCGACTTACTTTTAGCGGGGGGGCTTTATAGGCTGCATAGTTGGCACGGGTCCACATGCACTGGTGAGAAGGTATGATAATTTCTCTACTTCTTGTGTGGACTCTCTGCCTTAGTTGTATTTTGCTTGTCTTTCCACACTGCGTGTAAGCGTGTGTGTGTACGTGCAGCGGCGCCTGTGTGTGTCGATGCGAGGGACTTAAGGACACATGGTCCGGGACTCGGTTCTCACGACTGCGAGTGGCCACAGGGTCAAAACCATGCGGCCCTCAAACAGCTCTCCCATCATTTCCTATTACAAAGAGCAGCTCTGGCTTCACTCTCTGTGATTCTTGCAGCGTGCCTGTCTTTCTCTCTGGCACATACACATCCACGCTCTGCTCTCCTTCCTCTCTTCCTCTCTGAGATGTCCAGAAGCTCTCACTCAGCAGAGTTTCCCACCGCTGCAGCTCTGTTTTCCATGCTACCCCCCTCACGCTACGGTCCACCGAGGATAACATGAGGCCATCAGTTTGGAGTCATTAGTATAATCTGGACCATGAAGTTATTGCACCTTGGAGTGTTTGTAAAAATACGAGCCAAGAAGTGTTGCTACTCTGCTGGGAGCTTTCACACACTGTTTGGTGTGAAGTCAAATCCTGAAATGTAGTGTAAACAAAGACTTTATATTGGGAATGTAGCAGATTTTAGATTGATTTAATTGCAGTGTACTTTTTTTTTTTGGTAATGCAAACTAAACCGTCACTGTATACAGATATCAAATTAAGAAAAAGTTGAGATTTATGGGATTGTTATTCAGTGCAGATAGGTGTAATGACAGATCTGACAGGTTATCAGAGGGACTCTGGTCCAGATCAGGAGGATAGCAATGGAACTCTTTGAGTTTTAGCTGCTGAGTTTACAGAAGAAAAGATGTGTTAGATGTGTTACATTTGCACATTTCCTCAGTATCATATCAACATTTCTAGAGTGACATAGTATGAGATGGCTGCCAAATGCAGACCACTGCTTGATACCAATAGCTGCATTTCAAGCAGCTTTTTAGCTACCAAACATAGATGTGTCTTAGCGACCTGTCGCTGCAGATAGTGCCCTGAAAAGCAGTAGGTTTTTACTGAGACAATGCTTCGTATTCTGCCGGGATAGTGCCACAAAAAGTGGTTGTTTTTTTTCCCCAGACATTGCTGGTGTCCTGCCGGGATAGGCCACAAAAATGGTTGTTATTTTACAAAGACGTTGCTGGTTTCCTGCCGGCAAAGCGCCACCAAATCCACATATTTTAAGCCAAAACATGATCTTTTCTTAACCATAACCAGGTGGTTCTGGGGCCTAAACCTAACCACACGTTAACGGTATACTATGCAGGATTGTTGGTTACTGTCTGTAAACGTGCTTGCCAGTGAAAGTAAAAGAAGCCTACCTTTTTAAAGAGACCCAAACTCACCATTAATGTCCTGAACACAGAAAATAAGAAAAATCAGGCAGAGGGCAGAGCCTCTGCAGAAAAAAAAGTGGGTCATGGGTCATAATTGATGATTGAGAGGGATACTTTTAATATGAGATTATTGTATTTTAGGAAAAACTGCATAGTATATCTTTAACCACAGCATGATTGAAATGTAAAGAATTCAACCTATCTGCGACATAATGATGTATAAATGTAATGTGTCTCTGATTTGCAGAAACGTACAATTCCAACTTTTCCTCTGGCGACTGGGTTGAGTCTACACATTGCCGACCAACGAGGAGTGTGTCACGTTGAAATTGCGGTTGACACTTAATATTTGCATTACTTAATTTCCATACAGCAAATGATTTCATTGGCTACCATACAAAACACCCACACAAGCATGACTATATCACATTTTATTTACATGTAGACATACTCCCATATAAACAAGTCCTTGAACACATATTTCCACCCACTTGGAAAAATCCTTAAAGCTGACTGACTCCAGGGCCTTGGGCACATGCCCAGTTTATCCTCGTCTTTTTCTTTTTCAAATTGTCCTTGTATGCTTAATTGTCTGGCTATTAAAATGATCCTAGATCCTTAACCATGTGATGATTAAATATGTCAGAAAAATTAAGGTAAAAACATTTTTTGCAAGTTAATTCTTCATAGTGTGCTAAAATAAATGGCATCCAACAGCTGGCATATGTATTAAACCCTCTATAGAATATGTCATTTTAGTACACTTTCTGGAAATGCAATACTGAAACTGCTGATTTAAGATCATTTAAGGGTTACACCAGTGATAAAATGTCCTAAACAAACATTTCCCCCCTCAACATTAGACTTAATCAGCTTCTGAAATTGTTTTGAACTATAAACTGAATATATTTAGGTCTCAATTTTATGGAACAAAGAGATATATGTCTAAAGACATTGTCTGAATTTTTAAGCTTTTACATGTAGGTGCATGGTCACGTTTCCCATCTATGTCCAAATTTGCTCTGGTTAAGATCCGACTTAAAAATGATTTGCATGCGTACCTCTGAGTGTGTAAGTGTGTGTGTGTGAAGGGCAACCTGCGCAGATAAGTCTTGTGCTATGCCTTTTTAAGGAGGGAGACGTGGACAGAGCAGCACAGAGAAAAAGAGCGGAAAGCAGAAGCAGAGACAAAGTGGAGATGTAATGGTTTACATAAAAAGCAGCGTCTTGACAGTTATATTGGCCATCATTGCTCAATAGCTATTTTTCCATGGTCAGGTTGTTGATGTTCAAAGTACAATGACGCAAAAAAAACAACCTTAAGAAAGTACCTTCTGTGTTATTACAGCACGAGGGTCGGTGACTGGAAGCGGTTCTTCTTGTGGAGTGATCGACTCTAAAGTTGGGCGACGTACTAACATGTTCTTTCAAAATAGTGTGTATAAAAACAGTGCGTTTTTACAGGAACACTATGGAATTTGTAACTTTAGCGCATTAAACATACACTGAACAGTCTTTCTGCCGTTCTGATAATAATACCCATACACACACACACACACACATGCACAAGGGCTCAGAGAGGAAACAGTGGTCGGCTAATTTAATCCTGGTTGTTTATGGGGCGCCAGAATGTTGACATTGTACAGTCTATTTTTAGAACCACTTACCCTAATGCTTTAGATGAGGGGCTAAGTGAAGAAAAACATTACAAAATGAGATCCTAACAATTAAAAAAAACCCACAACTATCGCTACTACATGATTAATAACAGTTAAATTTAGCAGTGGTTTCTAGAGGTCAGAGCTTCGTCTCTTGGCAGTGTAACGTGTATGCATTCCTACAAGTGCTATCAAAACGTTATAGCAACTAATACATAGAGCAAAAGTGAAGGAAGGGGAAAAATGTGTCTGCCTGCACTGGCATGTCGAGTAATCTATTCATGTAAGGCAATGTTGCAAAGGTTACAGAGGCGTTATTACTGTGCAGAAACAAGTTGATCCTCAAATGTATCTGTTTTGATGAGGTAAGTGATACCATGATGATACATAAAGTGTTTTTTATGTGTGATGACACAAAGCAAATCCCACATTCCTATTTACTTTATAAGCGCATGGCCATGACAACTGGGAATTTGAAAGATGTATTTTTCTTTTTCTTACTCTATGAATTTGATGGAAAATGGCTTTTTTGGCTGCTTTCAGCACAGAGAAGAAAATTAGATCATCTTGCAAAGCATGTGAAATCATGAGTGTTTACTTAAGTGTCAGTATGTGACTGGTGTCTTCATTTGGAATACTAACATTTAGAAGTGCAGTTGCTGACATGCTGTTACCATTCTTTAAATTTTCTAAATGCCCCCCGTGTTTATTTATGTTTATTTACTATTGCTGAACTATGTCAGAGTACTCAGAGCTCAGAGAAGACATAGAGAAGCAGACTTTGGTCTGCTGTTTGCTTTCTTAGGATCAACTAAATAAGTATTTAAATTCATTCTATAAAGCAGTGTTGATTGGTTGGTCGGTCCATCACTTTGTTCTGGACTGAAATATATTTACAACCACTGCATGGATTGTCGCAAGATTTGGTTTATTCATGGTGCTCATAGGATGAAGTCAAATACTTATTGTAATATGCTGCCTCTTCCTCTAGCGCCCCCAAGGTCAGCAAACACTTTCAGGCTGTATGTTTTCCTACAAAAAGTAATGCACCAAAATTTGTACGTATCCCACATAATCATGAGCCAGTAGTTTGTGCATAGCCCACATATTTTGGAAGGCTGTGATAACGTGAACACTGTACTGACAGGATTAAACAAGGAAGTGATCCTGAGCAGTCCAGGAAGGAGGCAGGTTGGGGTGGTGGATGGGTCACAAAACACTGGATATTCCCCAGGAGACCGGTGTTCGGATCTTTAAGTCATTTTAAGGTACATCCCAAACCTAGTAAAGTAACTTTACTTGCCTAAACCTCAACGCAGTAACTTAACGTTCATTACGTAACTTACGTAAGGTAACATTTACAACATTCTCCAATGTTAATAATGAAACACAACCATCACTAAAATCCCAAATCAATTAGAGACAGTGTGTTGGCAATGGATCTTATCCCTGCTCATCATTTTTTGCCACTTGGGCATGAAACCCTGGCGTTGCTATAATGACACCAGTATCTTGTATCTTGACGCAGAAGGGGGTCTGCAGTAAGAAAGGATCAGCAGCTGGGTATTGGCTACGAAACTGCTTGGTTATGGTTAGAAAAAGAATGCAGTTTATGTTAGTCATGTGAGTTGACTTACGCATAGGATTGGTGGTTAGGTTTAGGCAACAAAACCACTTGGCTAGGAAAAGATTGCGGATGTTGCTAAAAAAAAAAGCTTGAAGCGTCTCACATAGACGCTAAAGGGTGTGCTGGATGTGATTACAGTGATGCCAGGGAAACTGCCCAAGCTGCATATTTTGATGCCCTGTGAGAAAGACCAGGCTGTTGTTGCCTAGTAGGTAGAATTTCCTGTGGAACATTGCGTGATATAGTCTTGAGAGAATCCAACACATGGTATGTGAAATATCTAATTAAAATAACATTTGTGTTGCCAGTTTACTCATCCTGTTAAAACATTTTCGAGCTAATATCCTATTTATCAGATCATGCATGAACTGCACATGCGGGAAAGAAATGGTGCAGCAAGGCCTATAATCAGAGCTGGGAGGACATACTCTTCACTGATTTGAATACTTTACTGCCTTTGGATTGCACCTTGTAATGCTCATGCAGAAACCCTCTGGCAGTTCAGGTCCAGACCGAAGACAAAAGGTCATCGAGCCTTTGTTTTCAGATGTTCTTAGAGGTTGGCTATTTCATGGTTTATGGCAAAAAAGTTTTTATCTCTATGCTCCATATGCGCCCAACATTCATTTACTTCATTCACTTTAAAACTCTGCTAAACAAAACTGCCTTTACTTACTACTTACAACTTGCTTTGTTTTTTCCTTGCATTTGTCAGTCTTTGCTTGTCTATGTGCTTTTTCTGACGTTCTTATCATTGTTTGCTTTAAAGTACTTTGTAACTTTATTTTTGAAATGTTCTCTCTGGGGCTGCGGCTACTGATCATTGTCACGACTGATTAATTTGCAGACTGTTTTCTTGATTAATCTATTATTTGTCTTGGTTAAAAAATATCAGAAAACAGTTACAAAATGTTTACACTTGAGAAGTGTGAAGGATTTTTGTCAATTCCACTTGAGAAAAATAACTTAACCAATTAAATTAATTTTAATTTAATTAATTAAACACTGTAATTTCTACTATTCACTTCAGCTCTAAGTAGAGGCTATTATTAGTTAATTCCAGTGTTTCCCAATGTTCTAGGAAAACATGCTCCGTTTCAGGCTTTTGTGATTAGTTGCTGCATCGTCAATCACACAGTCAGGAATGAGACAAATTTAACCAGAGAATTGTTCCAAGACTCTAATAAAAATCAAAACAGAAAAGAAAGCAATGTAGTGGGGATACAGAAATCCATTTATCAGCAGATAATACTGTACGTTTGAAAACTCAATATGTAAGATTGGCTGTTTAAATTTATATTTCTCTGTTCTAGTAACAGAAAGGTTGAACTTGTGAACCTAACAGCTATCCATTTTGCCTTTCCTCCCTGATTTCCTCCCTACGTTCCCTCAAAGTGAGGAGGCTGCGTCGGAGGAACAAGACCTTGATGGTTCGACATCTTTGGAATGCTCGTACCATAATGCACACTAAAAACAAATTAGCGCACTACCTCGGATGGTTCAGCCAAGGATTTGCAAAGTTTCACAAATAGAGATACTTTTTTTTAAAACCACACAGTATCACTGTAACAACAGTGCAGAGTGAGTGGACCATAGTGTAGATCAAGGAGTCAAATATAGGATCACGCTTTTGCAAGAGCCTCTGTCAAAACACTGAAACTGTGATGGAGTACAGGTTGATTTTCTTGGCTTACAGCAGTAGTGTCTGATTTGGATCCCTTCACTGTTGTTTTAGAGCTCTAGTTTGATCTGCCAGGAGTCTAAGAACCTCGATCCTTGTCTATATGGGATTCAAAGATACAATATGTAACTTTTTCCGCATTAAAACATCTAAAAACGACTAGACAGATGTTTTATATTTTGTTGCGTCGTGTACTTGGATTTTCCAAACATTCCCAACAATGTTCAAACCCCAGAGAAATCTGTGATTTCAACCAAGGACACTGCGCATGTCACTTATTCACCATCACCTGTTGTGGTTGTGGTTGTCTGCCAGAAATTGTCACTGACTTTTTATCCAGTTTTAAGTCACATTTTTAGATATACTTTCTAGATGGTTACCATTTTTAATGATATGTTATAACTAGATTTAGTCATTGGATGTCTGGATCTTAAATTATCCTTGAAACAAGCTGAGCAAATGTTAGCAGCAGTTAAGCCACAGCCCCTGCTGTACCAAACACCATTGGAGAAACACACATTTTTAACTTGAAACTGCTTTGTTCAGAGTTGTTACTGGTTTAAATCACTAGGTACATACGTTTTGAAGAGGAAAAGACCTCTGCAGATAATTCGGCTTCTGCTACAAACCTCCTGAACATCTGGATCTTAAGTTATAAGAACAGAAAGGCAAGCACACATCAACAAGAGCTAGCAGCCCCTCCGTAACTTTTTATTGTGTTTTTTACTAGTTTAAATTATCAGGTGTGTTTGTTTGGGAGATGAGGAGAGGTGTGTGGATAATTCAGCTCTCAGTTAAAACCTCCTGAATGATGAACACTAATTATATCCTAACCAGGAAAAACTGACTGCAAAATCAGCAGTTTCGGATATCCTTAAAAAACACATTTGAACCTGTTGTTCATTGCTGCTTAACATTCCTCGTTACGGTATAGATGACCTCTGCAGCATGTTCCACTGTAGTACAGTTCCCCTCCTGGGAGAAGCTCTGGATTTATGAATTAGGGTCTGCACGGGCTGTAGTTTGATTATGCTACATATTAATGGCCCGGTCGTTAACATGTACAACCTACTGATAGATCAGACAGATTTGTGTTTTCAAGGGGAGCTAACAGAAACGCCCAGACTAATACAGACAGAGTAATATTACACTCTTTCAGCCAAAATACTTTTATCTTGACATCATGCAATTGGCATAGTGAAATTATCTTTTTTTTTGCAGATGTAAGCCTTCTGAGTTGTAAACAGGATGGGAGGCTACAGGTCAATGCAAGTGACTTAATGCTTCTAAGTATTTCTTAGCAGTTCTTGTAACTACACTAAACAAATGAGACACCAGAGCAGACAGCTGGTAGCCTCCATCTCACTACATTGTAAAGCTGGATTTGTACTTTATAAGGGGCTATGGCAGCAGTTACAGCAGCCCCGCAGTGGATGCATATGGTGCAGGTTTTGATTTAAAGTCCAGTGTCAGATTCCACACATGCTGTCTCTGTAGATGCCATAGTCCCAGTGTGTAGTTGCATTTTCGAGGCGGTGCATATCAGCTCCAATGTAGCTGTGTGCGTGAGCCAGCTCCACTGTAAACCTGTAATATATCTTTAGATACTCATAAAGTCCATTGCTCCCACCTCATAAAAGACCTCTTTAAATCTTTCACTCTTACAGATCTGTAGTATGTAATTGCTGGTGGCAGTGCAAGTAGTACAGAATTATTTAAGCTACCTACCTACCTCACCACCTCTGTGTGACAACTGTATCAAAATGCCAAAACTAGAATTACCGCCTTGCAGTTGTACGCCTTTGCAAACCCATTAAGTTGCATTTACAGACAACATAGATGCTTCACACACATCTTAACCCCGGCAGCACAGGGGATTTATAGAATCAGCATATTTTTAAGATAAGCACCCAAGATTAGTGTCATCAATTCAGTATCTGACCAAATGTCCCCCTTTATGATGTTGAATCATAACAGATGGGTGCCTGAGTTATGGTCAAAAACCTCTCAGAAAAAAAGTCTCAACAGTTTCTTCTTGAGTTCAGGTAGATAGAAGAAGTAGAAGAAGTCCCTGTTCTTGAAACACCACGTTCTCGAGAATGCAACAAACAAGCTCACAGTGGCCTTGACTTTTGATTTATCATCACCAAAATCAAATCAGTTTATGAGTAAGTCCAAATGGACATTTGTGCCAAATCTGAAGAAATTCCCTCAAGGCGTTCTTGAGATACCGCGCTCACGAGAATGGGATGGACGGACGGAAAACCCGTAAACACAATGCTTTTGGCCACAGTTATCGCTGGCACGGAGGCATAATAAAAGAAGCACAACTCTTTTTCTAAAGGTTTATTATGCGCTTTTCAGAGATGTCGCATCACATATAGAGAAAGTATAGATGAATGTAAAGATGCATTCTCCAAGTCTAAAAAATGTAGCCACTGCAGAAGTGCCTTAAAGTTGGGGGCGACTCCACTGGCTGCAAAACTCAAGTTCATGGTTACTAGTTTTAGATCTTCAAAACAACACGAACATTTTGTAAATGATGTTCCCATTTAGAGTAAAATAGACAACAAAGCAGGATATGCTTTAGCCTGTGGCTACTTTGTGAGTGACAAATTGCTACTACAGTGACTTTTCAATAGAGTCATCAGTCAGATTCATCTCTTTCTTTTCCACAGCTCTACCCTCTTATCCAAATATGGTCACTTCTGGCCCCAAAAAACCAAGATGGTGAAAGCCAAAATGCCAAACTCGAGGCTTTAAAACTGTAGTGGCCAAACCAACAGGTGACATCACAGTGGCTACATCTAGTATTTCATACAGTCTATGCCCTAGTGCCACCCCAGCACCCTTTGTGTAACTTGTCTGAGCTGTGAGCAACCTCATTTACGTTACTCAGGAAACATGTCCATCAGCACTGTGTTGAAAATGTTGTGTTTTAATCACACAATTCTGGGGTTTCCGAGAATTTTATGTAGGCTTTTTATAAATCACAGATTACAAAAGGTCTTAAGTTTCTTCTGTGATCAGCACCCTTTTCTTGTTCTGTGCCGTAAAGCAATCTCCATTGTGCCATAAAGTAAAAAGACAAACTAACATGGCAGAGCACACTGTATGCAAATGCAGTTTAGAAACCAACAGGCTATGACATTAACATTTTAGTCCAATGAGATTTACCTGAGAAAGAGACCCCACCGTACTAATGTTTAATGTGTGTGAAAAAATATTTTAAGCTTCTTCTCATTTTTGTGCGGAAACGCAATACCTCACAGGGCAATTTTTTTGACAAGTTTCCACGATATTCCACTGAAAGGAACCATATGAAACAGCGGGGTTTGTTTGGCAGTGTTTTGCTTTAGCAATCTCACATCTCCTTTGGGATGTTTTCTCAACAATGAGGGAAAAAGAGAGCAGTTTGAAATAGAGACGGCTGAAAAGTAAACATTAATTTCCGCAGCCAGAATCTCTCTGTCTGGTGCAGATTAAACCTCTCCTCCAGTGAGAAAGCAGTGGTGTTGAGTTACTTTTAGTGTATATGAATGTGTTTTTGTGTGTGTGGGAGAGAATCTGAAGGCAGTGGGTGGATGATCTAATTGTACACTTCTCGGTCTTGAAGGCAAAAATGGTCATCCCCTTGTGTATTTGTGTGTATGTGCATTACAGTGACCCCTGTGTCCACTAATGTTCTCTCTAATGTGGTTTGTCATGGGCCAGAGGGAAAGCATGGATAAGATCCTCTCGCATCTGCCATGGCGTGTTGAGTTTACAGCTTCCCATTTATGTATTTGTCTCAATCAGCGTAAACTCTGGTGATATGATACTCACACAGGGTGAAAGTGTTTTTCTCAAACACACCCGCTCTTTGTCTAATCTTGGAACAGTAACAGGAAGATAGAAACAGAACAAAAATGGTTGTGTATGTTTAGTGACCCCAGAGTTATTTTAAGGGTTTTTTAATGATGTGGTTCCAACTTCCCTCCCACATATTTAGTAAGAACCATCCAATAAGTAGTCCAGCCGTACAGTGGTCCCTTCAGCCATTCCTGTAAATCAATACCTCCCCAAACTTCAACAACTGCCCGTTTCATTGGGAATTTCACTGTGCCACTCTCTGGCGTGACCAGGCCTTAATTTTGGTTTATTATGAAAAGGCTCTTATTGGTGCACTTTAATCATCATTTTTGTCAGTGATAATTAACATGTGCTCATGATTTTGGTGAATCATAAGCTAAACATGTCTGATCGCAACCAGGTACCCAGTGAAAGAGATGTCTGTACATCAGCAGATAAATATTTTTGAGCATCACAACCTCCATGAAATTACTCATTTCACTATCAGGCTTTGATCCATTCAGTCCGAAACCACTTCAAAAGTCTAGACAAGCACATGAATAAATCGTTTTATCCCCATTCAAGAGGACTTAACCAGAAGTTAGCCGCTCAACTGGTGAAGTCTTGAGTGTGCTTGCTCTATTGGCTCAATGATGCTGAGGATCTAGTTTTTTTTTTTGCTTGTGAGGTGTGAATTTACACAACACTGACTGTGCTCACCAAGATTATTGCTGAGAGATTATTTAGACATAAGGATCACTAGCAGACAGCTTAGCCAAACATAATGGAGGCTTAGACTGAAAACAGATGTGCATTTTAAAAATGCAAGCGTATGTGTAGGTGCAGGTGTGTTTCAGGTACCAGTGAGATGACACACCATCCAAAATGGCAATTTTAGTCTGGGTCTCTTTTTCTTTATGACTTTTTTTGCAACAAGTCACCATTTTCTCAGATCTCAGAAATTTAGTGAGAACGAAATGATTGTGATCTATAAATGATGGACAAAACTGTAAAAATAAGAAGTTTCATCTCTGCAAAATATGAGCAGTATCAAGTCTCAAATCAGCTCAGTCCCATAGCTGACTTTCATCATGAATGTGGACATCTTAATAGTATTTTACAGTGTTCATTTAGACTTTCTGCTCATCTCCAGAATATCAGTCAAGATAGCCATCTTTCTCAGGGGAACGAATTAAACAAATATAAGTTGTGTCTCTGTGTTTCAGTGACTGTGTGTATGTGTGCAACAATCTTCATAAGGAACATCAAGAGGACATTGCATGTTCATATCCTGTCCCGTTGCTGAAAAAATTAGCCCAAAGGAATAAAATCCAATTTTGTTTTTGATTTTATCAAGCTACGGTATTTATCTGAATGTTCCTCTGTGAATTTGGTGCATCTGAGTTCAACTTGGGACATGATGCTTACAGCCCTCACAGATGTGCTGTACTATCACTCCCTGTTCTGTGTATATTAATTACTTGTATACACTGCAGGGCATTTGACCTTAGTGTCAAGCATCCCGCTGCATGCCTGTTTATTACTGAATAAAAGCGTTTCATGCTGTATTTAGTGAGGATTACCTGAATGTTCCTGCTCACACATGCAGGATTTGGGCTACTCTGAGGGCTAAGCTTTGAGAATTAATACCTGTGAGTGTGTACAGTATTGTGCATGCATGCGTGTACGTTTTACCTGGCAGAATTATCAAGTGCCTGTTGATCAAATATACCCTCAAATACTTGGAGAAGTAGTTTAAATAAGCTGGGGGTTTGAAGAAATTGTGCATTTTGCTTGGTGCACCCCCTTCGTTTATGTGTGTGAGCCTCTTTCAGTGGGGAGGTTTAGGGAATTATTTATTTGGAATTCCAGGTCAGGGCTTCATGCCGAGGCCCTAGGGCTCCAACTGAAAGAGGGGTTGCTACTGACAGAGTGACCCTCAACTTCCTCTCCTTTTCACCCACCCATCCCTTTTCTGTCTGGTTTCATTTTTCTTCACAGAAGCTCACTCCTGTCCATTCTTCACTTTTATTGACTCACTTTTATAGACATCCTGGCTGTATTCTCCTTCTCATTTGGTCTGCCAAACCCCTTTCTGTCTAATCTCCAGCTTATGCTAAATGCAGCAATAGAAACTAAAACACAAGATCACACCAGCTTGATTTCACTATTGAGGAAAGAGAACCAAGCTGGGATCAGAGCCTGAGTTAGTTGGACAGATCCAGCTTTGCTCTTCCAAAGACTACACTGAAAGCAGTGCAGCAATTTGTTCCCTGACATGAAGGCTCCTTTGAACTGACCTGCCTGAGGAGCCGAGGTCGGCTAAATCATGGTCATCTTTCAAACTGCTGTGTAAAACTCCCTTTTTATAGTCAAGTGTTCACGTAGTTTCCACTTGTTTTCGTTCACTAAACTCAAATCTCGAAAACTAGTGGTCAGTGGATGATTTCGAATGTTTCTGACAACGCCTCAGGCCAAGGTTCCACTTGTATACAACAAAAAACATCAGAATCTAAACTTATTGAGCATTTTCAAGCTCCCCAGATGATGCATCTTTTCCATTTTCACTCAATATGAGCTTATTTCAATGCTTTTTGTCAGAATGGCATTAAATTTGCCCAACACATTTAGGTTGCCAAGTGGACAAAATAAAACACCAGTAATTCAACAGCTATTCTTCAAATTTGTGAAGCTACAACCACCAAATGTTGTGCATTTTGCTTGCGTGGAATAATTAATCAGCTATAAAAACAAAATCATAGTTTCAGATTTATTCTCTGTTAATCAACTAATCAATTAACTGATGAACCAGTTAAGCTCTAATCAATATATATTCCACAACAGACATGGACAGTGGATGCGTACATGATTCTGTTTATTCTCCACATTCTCGAATCTGTGCAGTTGGCAGAGGTGGAAACGGTATCAAAACAATATACAAGAAATAAAAAGTACTGTTAAAGTTAAAGTACTTGTGTAAAAATTTACCGAAGTAAAAAGTAGGTCAGTTAAAATGTACTCTGAGCAACGTTACTGCATTAAATTTTGAAAGGAAAAGGGGGGAAGGCATCCGAAGGCTACAAAATAAATTGCATTAAATGTTAACGTCAATACTTGTGGAAGAACATCAGCAATATGATCTCCTATTTCCAAACCAACGGTAAATTCTATTTCCATAAACAGCACTTTTCAGCCTGTACATTCCCTAGAATTAACCCAAAGAGAGATAAAACTCAGACAAAAAAAAAAAGACTACATTCAGCTGTTCTGCTTGTTTGTTCTCAAAGCATAGCTTACTGTTAATACTGTTTAACCAGTCCTGTCTTTTTGTCCCACTGCACTCAAAGTTTTCCAGTGTAATGAACCGAATGCCATCGCATCAGGGATTAATGTCTGAAACAGCAGAAAGTCCCCACACTTCAATATGTAGTCCAAAAATCCACAACAAAAGCAGAAGTCACTGCTGATGGATCCACTGTGAGGGTTTTGGCATGTTAGCCTGACCTAGCATGCACCTGGGTCATGCAGCATCGTAGGTGTGTTTGATATGGGTCGATGAGCATACTCACTAGGTGGAGCATTAAAGAAGTGATTATTTAAGGTAGATGCAACCTTTTTTTAACATGCTGAGGTACAGTTATGCTAAACATAACCTAGAGGGACATGATCCGCAATTTCATTGTTGTGCAATACTAGCCTTGACCCATATGTGACTGCCATTCTGCACCCTTGCCACCACTGACCCTCAGCTGGTGGACATAAACATTCACAACATGCATCTTTAGCTGAGTGTCAGCTGAGGTAGGTTTTCACCTTTGTGACCTCTGCCCTCCTACAGACGCATTCATGTGACTTTTGTTTTTACTCTGTAATGGATGAAATGAGCTGAGCCGGAAGGCGTAGCTTTCGATTTACTGGTCTATCTACGTCCCAACCCTCACCTATGGTCATGAGCTCTGGGTAGTGACCGAAAGAATGAGATCGCGGATACAAGTGGCCGAAATGAGTTTCCTCAGAGGGGTGGCTGGGCTCAGCCTTAGAGATAGGGTGAGGAGCTCGGACATTTGGAGGGAGCTCGGAGTAGAGCCGCTGCTCCTTGGCGTCGAAAGGGGTCAGTTGAGGTGGTTCGAGCATCTGTTCTGGATCCTCCTGGACGCCTCCCATTGGAGGTGTTCCAGGCACATCCCACTTGTAGGAGGCCCCGGGGCAGACCCAGAACACACTGGAGGGATTCTGTAGGTCATTTGACATGGGGACGCCTTGGGGTCCTTCTTAGCATTGCTGGGAGGAGGAATGTCTGGAATGCTTTGCTCGGCCTGCTGCCCCCGCGACATGGCTTCGGATAAGCACCTGAAAATAGATGGATGGATGGATGGATGGATGGATGGATGGATGGATGGATGAGCAGCATTTCAAGCTGCGACTCTGCCACCAAATCCAGGTGTTATGAGGTAAAACATGATCTTTTCTATTCCTAACCATAACTAAATGGTTGCCTACACCTCACCACACATTAACCACAGCATTGTAGAAACGTAAAGTTTCAACAATGTATAATAACATACAAGTGTTTCATATCCATGGTTTGCAGAAACGTACAATATACCAACATCTATTCTCACAACTGGGTTGATGGTGAAATAAGTGGAATGGAATTTTGTTTGTGGTGCTCACAGCAACAAAAAATTATACTTAAAAAATTTAGACAGCACCAAGTGTTTCCATAAACGATCCACAAAGCTCCATGTGAGCAGTTTTCATTAAAAAATTATTTGGTTGAACCCCCACTTTATATGCTCATATTATTAATTGGTCTCTGAATGCCAAATACGTCATAAGTGTTATGAATACAGGGACACAGATTAGTAACAGCAGAGGTTGTTCTGCAGTTGGAGCCCCTCTACTCAAAGCCTCTTCTTAAGTCTAATTAATTCATTAATTCATTGTATGAGACAGATTCAATTTAATTAAACTTCTGTTTGTTTTGCTTTGCAACTTTGCATAGTATTTTCTTATTAATTGCTCTGCCAGCAAAGTGTTGGAGTTTGGAGATTGCATTTTGTTTTTTTGAATTTGTTGTTGTGATTTTGTATTTCATATCTGGTTTTCCAATTTGTGATTTTCCTCTGCACCAGGAGCTGACTAAATTCCAATTAAAAAGATGCACATTAGTTGCTTTCATACAACATTCACATGTCAAATGCACACGGAAAATACCTTTTTGTGTACGATGCATTCACCAGCATGTAAGCCACACATTACACACACATTGCCTCATCTGTACGGGATGTGATGGTGGCTCTGACAACAGAAAACAACAAAAGGATTCATAAAAAGACGCACCAGCCGTCAATAAATGTCATAACAGTGGTGCTTAAAGCTTTATGCTTGGAGGACTTAAAGTGTAAAATGATACTTGGCTGTGGGACAACAATGCACTTGGACATGTGTTATTCAGATAATGCCCTCATTTAACACAGGCATACGTCTACACAACATACGCAGTCACGCACACATCGCAAACAAACAATAGCGCCGAGTTAGCACATTGACCTTCTGATATTAACATTGACCTTTGAAAGCTATCTTTCCTCCCAGCATGCATCATAAGATCAATAAACATCGCAGCCAGGTGATGCTCGGAGCATTATCGGCCTGTTGCAGGCTCGATGACAGGGCACGCACACATTCATGCACACATAAAAATGCAACAAAGCCCATGTCAAATCCTAAATGTCAAAACCTTGTTCTGCACACAGAATGTGTGTCATGTCAGTAATTACCACCGTAATGCACACTATCAAAACACACCATCACTCAGCATTGACTTGTTGACCATCACTAATTGTTAATCACTGTTTTGTGTTGTGTCGTTAGACGAAATGAGCACAAGTGAGAAAAGCAATTAACAGGTCCAATCCCATCTCTCTTACTGTATTACTCCCTCTCTACGTTTTTCCCCGTGTCTGACTCTGTCTCTCATTTTGCCCTCTCATTTTTAGTTTCTGCACCTCCACCACATAAGTGCAGGTGGCTCAGTCATCTTTCAGTTCTTGGTTCAATCTCCTTATCCAATCAGAAGCAGACCCCATTACCACACAGTTTCCCAGTCAATGATTTCTCATTTAGACCACACTCCCCAGATCCTCAGCTCATTGAGGGCTTGATGGATGACCTGTCGAATATGCATATGTGTGTGTGTATGTGTGTGTGTAGATGGTGTGAAGACAGAGCTTACCCGGGGCACAAGACAGGTGGAATGAGAAACCAGATTTAAAGGACCATTGGGTCAGAGTCTCCCAGCACTCTCATTCATAAAAAGTTAAAATCTTTCACAGTGACAGCATCTTCATAAAGTGCTCATTTTTTTGGAAAGAAGAAATGTACGAAAAATACAAAGAACTGGGAACATGTTTAAAAAAATCTACTTTACGGAGAGTTTTTTAATCCACATACAATAAATGATCTCATACAGAGTTCTCCTGATGAAGACATCATCCTTTAGGATTACTACAAAATAACAACTGCATCAATCTGGCTTATCCATATGTCATCTTCCGTGCACTGTTCCCAGTGTAGGATTGCAGTTGCATGACAAGCAGAGCAGTCCAAGCCTTACCCCAAAACTTCCTCCACTTCATCTGAGGACATCCCCACTGTCTCACCAGTCTGCCGGGATACATAACTGCTATCAAAGACTGACACAAGAGTTCCACACTTGATACCAGTTCTAACCAGATATTGAGTATGTTGGGTGTTCACACTGCAAAAGGGTCATACCTTGTACGCCATATGTCATTATTCATGCGAAAAAAACTTGATTTTAATCTATCACGATGCATTTCACAGAGGAAATCATAAATCATGGATACTGGTCAGACAGCCACGAGGATATGTCTTGGATAACGAGAAAGTATGAACTCCTCGCTTTCTTTTCATGAGCTTTAATTGCTAATGGCATTCCAAGGTCACAGGTTGATTGATGTCTGTTAGCACACTTGTTTAATCATTTCCTGTTCGTACAAAATGGTGGTACAGATTTCTTGTATACAGTAAAAACAGTAAGCAATAAAAGTATACAGTATAATTGTTTATTCATTCATTTTCTGTGACCGCTTATCCTGTTAGGGGTCGTGGTTGTGCTGGAGCCTATCCCAGCTGACACTGTGTGAGAGGGAAGGTACACCCTGGACAGGTCGCCAGACTATCGGAGGGCTGACACATAGAGACAGACAACCAGTCACACTCACATTCACACCTACAGACAATTAGGGTCATGTCTTTGGGCTGTGGGAGGAAACCAGAGCACCCGGAGAAAACCCCATGCTGCTGAACATGCAGACAAACCACAGAAGGGCACCCCCACCCTGGATTCAAACCGGGATCCCTCTTGCTGTGAGGTGACAATGCTAATCACTGCACCACCGTGCCGCCCAGTATGCAGTACATTATATACTAATACAACCACAGTTTGCTACGATTTTTATGTCGGAATATCAACGAACACCACTGACCGCTCTGTGAGTTTCGTGGCTTTGAAAACGAACCTTTAAGGTGGTTTTAGGACAGATTTACACATGGCCATAGACAGCATTGT
>JAPZEB010000017.1:12741438-12753448 GCA_029783705.1 Chaetodon striatus
TTCTCTCTCTCTCTCTCTCTCTCTCTCTCTCTCTCTCTCTCTCTCTATATATATATATATATATATACCTATACAGTATGTTAAATCTCACAACATTGGAAATTGCGCCCTTCCTCCTCAAAATTCAAATTTCACGTGTGGGCCTCTGAGAGAATGTCCGGGTAATACCTGGTAAGTGCAGCTGAATCTAGCTAGCTTGCAACTTTATTCTGTTCTCATGCACTGTTTGTGTGTACACCTATGAAAAGCAATGCACCAGATTTTGTATAAAGGCCATGTAATCGTGAAGGCTGTGATCATGAGACTAATATGCTGACAGGAGTAAAGAAGGAAGTAATATAAAGAATGCAGGTATGGGTAAGGACGCTGGTCTAGGTGGTGGATGGGTCAAGCAAACACACGACTTTCTCTAGAAGTCCAGTGTTTGTATCCTGTGTAAAACAAAGTAAACTCTGAATTATTTTAAGGTACGTCATCACCACGTTTCTTCTCCTAAACCTATGTAACTTTAATTTCCAACACCTAACCTGTGTGACTGTACATTAAGGACAAATGACTCCTAACCATAATTGTTTTCCTAAACCTGATTGCAAGCAACATTACATTTCTAAACCTACATAACTTAATGTTAAGTATGTAACGTGACGACACCCAACCATGATTCTTTTGCTTAACATACCCTAACCTAACTGGTGAGGGCACTAATTCACTGGGTGCTAATTGGTTAGATATCATACAAACCATGGTATGTGCATTTTTTAAAATATGACTGTGGAGATAGGTGACATTTCATCCTCCACATACCCACCCACAAGCTTCATTAGGTCTTTCCTGCATGTAGCCTGCAGCTCTACACTATTAAAATCCAGTTTTGGTTGTGTAACTGGTGTTGAGCTACAGCCACCCTCTGCTCATCTTTCCACGAGCTTCACGTTGTTGTGCTGTTAGTTGTAGTAGGTGTTTCAGGAGTCTTAGCAACACTACCTGTAACTATGATGTTCTTGTCGTCTTTACTTCTGACAAAATCTTAGCAAACAGGAATATTTTCAGCCGCTCAAGTATTTTCATCTTCTGTGCTAGCTACTTGCTTCAAAATGTGCATACGCAATAATTATGAAAATTAAACCAGTGATGTGATTGTTGCATTTCAAATCAGTAGGGGGTTGACAACAAAAGTAAGGTTGTCACCTGTTATTTGCTTTGGGAGTATCTGTAATATTATTCCTAAAATTTTAATTGTTATACTGTTCATTACTGGGAGGGTAATGTTATTACCTTAACGCATTACTGCTCAGTGCTGGGCACACAGTCTATACACATTTTAAATGTTTATTACACCTGTAAGTTTATAAAACATCAAAATACAAAATACCTAAAATTAGTTACCAGAACCTCATCAGATTAAAAATAAATAAATAAACATTATTGTAGCAGTCTGGCATCAGATCTGAATTGATTTTGCTTGGTTGTCATTTGCTGGTTAATGTAAGCTCCATAGGCTCACTTTAAGATTAAGGTTAGACATCTACATTTGTAACCTTGGTTGTTGTTGTTTCAGTTACAATTCAAAGTCAAAAGTCACAAATTAATTTGAGGTCTGCGATGAGACAAACTCTGGTCATTTGGCCAAGCTCCACATCCGTTCACCACACATACATGGCTTTTAGACATATGTGAACTACCTCTATAACATAAGAACATATGCAGAAGATCTTTAAAGCCAGATGTGACGGATATCACACTGAAACTCTGCTGTCCTTGAAGACTGTAATTTCACTCCATATCCTGTAAATGTGTGTGCCTGCATGGTGATTCATGCTGTCGCTATGTGTGTGGGAGAGAGAATGTGAGGGATCTTTGTTAGTCATTCATAAACTTACTTGAATAAATTATAGTAGCTGAATAAAACATTTGAATTATAAATTGCAGATGAAGAGTAACCTTTTCGGGGCTGTTAAATTAGTCAGCTAAATCAGCACAGTTTAAATTGTGTAGTGACATAAATGAACAGGAGTATCATCATTTATAAACCTTAAATATTACTTTTAAAGGATTCTAGCTCCAGTGGCTGTATGCGTGTTTTTAAGAGGTGGATCTCTACAAACATTTTTTTTATACCTTTTTGGTCGGTTGCAAGCAGATTTTTTTGAGTCTCCAAAAGGACCTTTTGAAAATCTCGATGAACTGAGCATCTAAGTGCGCTTTTAACAGATGAGCCTCTAAGCGTGGCTGCCAGCTGCTTTCTGTTGAATCCTCGGCTGTGCTGTGTGCAGAGCTGTGATAGTGAGAAGATCCTGTCTGTAGTTGGTCTCTGGCACATCATCACAGCTGGCTTCGATTCGCACTGAGTCCCGCGATACCGCCGTCCAAAGACAGCTCCACCGAGGTCACTTCACCTCACTTTCACCTGCTGGCTTTTAAAGCAGGACTCAGTCACAGTGAGAGATAGCATGGACCGGTGCCATGTTGATGCAACAGCACTGCCACTTCCCCTTGGTTTCCCTTTAGCTGTTTGGCACTAGAGGAGTTTGATTTCTCAGGAGTGATACCTGTTCATAGCCTCAGGCAACTGAGTAGATCATTCACCAGCAACTGACGGACTTTTCAGGTGTCACTCTTGCTGTAGTGGGTTTGCATTGCAATGAGGATGAGAAGGAGTAAAGGGGAAATGTTGATGCCTCAGCAGGTTTAGCAGTGAAATGGTTCCTCCATGACATCTTTCTTTCAATCTTTCTTTCCTTCCTATTTCATCCCATCCTTCCCTGTTTCCCTCTCTCCTCTCTCAGCATAGCAAACTCAACAGTTTCTCAGATCTTAACTACGAATCTCATGGTTTTGTCAGCGCCATAGGACCTAACAAAAAATGAATTCTAAGTGTTTTTTTGATCGGGTACCTCTGTGGTTAAGATTTGGTAAAGTTTAAACAACTAAAACTACTTAATAAAGATAAAATTTAGATCGTCGGGGGGGTTTCTTTGAGCCTTCTCAGTCAGATCCAACCCTTGCTCCTCCACAGCTTTAGCTCCTCTCCCAAATATGTCACTTCTGGCTCCAAAAACCAAGATGATGATGGCTGAAATGCTGAATTTGGAGCATTAAAATGGGAATTCACAAACAAATGGGTGACATCATGGTAGCTACGTCCACTATTTTTAAAACCTATGGTTCATCCTCTGGAGACCAGACGTTAGGACAGATGGTTTTTGAGGTATTTAGTCTGGAGCAAAGTCATGGACACATTATTCACACAACCACAAGAGCCCACTTGTCCGGTAACCAAAAAAATATGTTGCTTTAATTACTTCAGCGAATGACTAATGCTGTCTTTTTTAAGCAATGACAACCTCAGCACTCTAAATATTGATTTAACAAGAACTAAATGTCTTAAATGCAAATAGTCATATTATAGTTAGTTAATTGTACAAAGAAATTCAGTGCTTACATGCAGTTGTTTAACCTCCCTACCTTAAAATGTACTCATAAAAAGGTGATCAGTGGAAAGATTTTTAGCACTGCTCAGGTGTGAAGGTGCATATGGGACCATGTGTGTTCCTGCACTTCTATCTTTGACTGAACCAGTTTAAGGCTGGGACCTCCAGAGACAAGTTAGGTGCTTCAATTCTGGCTCAGCCTCACTTTCACAAGAAGTACTACAAGATTAGGAGAAGTTTTGTGACAGCCTTGAAGGGTGAAATACATCCTGACTCATCTTTGCATTTACAAAACCCTCCTCTGGCGTCTCTCTGTGCTCTTTAAAGTCACTTTGGATGTTGCCATCTTCACCCCCTGCCCTCATTCACTTATAATCAATGTGCAATCAGCTCCACATCTAATTCAGAGGCCATTAGGTAGCCGGCTTCAGTAATGGTCTGGAGCAGAGATAATACACTGATTGAGGCTGAGTTATCCTCATCTCCTCTGTTAGGAACCTTTGCACGCACACATTATTTAAAGTCCGTGCCTAATTACACGTTATGAAAAGACATTAGGGGAAACCTACTAAAAGCCATGAAGCATTAAATGTCAAGTTCATTAAAAATCTGCTGCCAGTATTTGAGCCATTTTGTAATAACTGAGTTACGCTTATTGAGTCCCCAAAGTTAGATTTAATGATGATTGGAGTACTTCTAAATTTAGATCTGTATCTATTACTGATGTTAGATGGATTTTTACATTTTTTTGATACAATGTGATGCAACCTGGGTTCATGCCATGTTTCATCATCTGGAAATTAAATCACCAAAATTACTATAGATTGTAAAAAGAATTGCAATAAATTTAGTTAGTTTTGCTTAACTCATTGACATTTGGTCAAATTGAGTGGCTTTTGGCATGGCCTGACTGAGATATGAATCAGCGATGCATTATTCAACGTGGTTTAACATTATTAGGGATGGTACAGGACGACCCAAAATACCACAGAGATTCGAGAATGGAGAAGGCAGATGTTTTGAAAGGTTTTCTTATCTGAAGTTTAGTTTGGGAAAGTTGAATTCCCTTGTGTGTCCTGTGTCTGAGTCAGAGAGGAGTGAATGAGTGAGGGATGAATAATGCAGGTCAGGATCCTATTGTTTGGTGAAGGCCCTCTGCAGCCCAGGGCGCAGCACAGGAGACTTTGTGAAATATTGATTCACCACTTAAAAGTTGTTGTGTGGATGTTGGCTGGCTTGTAGGATGTGAACGGTGCTTTTCCCTTTTCTTTTCTGTATAGACGGACACACTTCAGGCTAGGTAGGCAAGCTTCAGCTCTGGTTTTGGGTCCTCAACACTTCAAAACAAGACATAAACCACATTAGCCCAGACTGACACACTGAAAATGTAAAATGCTACGGATGCAACAAAACTGATACCGTACACAAGCCTCTATCAGTAGCTGTGTAGAATATAAAGTGGACCAGATTTAGTAGAACTGCTTGGTGGCACAAAAGCCTGGACATAAAGGCAACTGTTGAAAAACTTTAAAAAAGAACCACTGCTGAGGCATTTGATTGATCATTTATCAACCTTTTTTTTTTACATGACAGAGGTTGATGAAATTTGCTCTCAGTACAGCATGATGATCAAAAGCTCCAGGCAAAGTCCATTCCCTTTCAGTGGGCCACTGTTAGATCTTATTTCCAAAAAATAAATAAATAAAAATGTACAATAACTAATGGCAAGGACAATTATTGGTTCCTGTTTGAACTGTGCCATGAATTGCAAGTCAGGAAAGTCGCAGTCTGTCATTAAACTGTTGAACTATGATATTAGAGGTAAAATACATAATTACAAAGATTACTCTCGCTGAGGCTACGATGCATGTGTGTTTTGTACTCCCATGAGCAATGGCTCCTGCTCATTCTTTTGCTTCTGGTTAAAAAAGAAAGAAAAAAAAAAGCCAGGAAGTTATCTAGCCAGCTAGCTAGTGTTGGTGACGTATGTTGTGTGAGATGGGATATGACAGACTGCAACTTTCTTGACTTGCAAAATTATCTTTTAAATTGACAAACATATGTGTGATTCATGGCGCAATACAAAGAGGATCAAGAAATTATTTGTCTCTTGTCATTGACTACCATACATAATTTCCTTTTAAAAATAAGTTCCGATGGGGGACATGGTAAAGGAAGGGAAATCACCTCTCTATAGCCCTTGTGGTGACATTATTTTCCAACTTTCTTAACTTTTCAAGGTCAAGAATGAACTCTGAATTTTAGGTTATCAGCTAAAATGGAGGAGACCTTAAAGTGCTCAGGAAAAAAATGGAAATGTAATCACCTACAATCCCATAAAAAACTCCATTTGCTGATGAACATCGTGATATGACAAAAAGCTCCAGCACAGCTATTAAACAGACCTACCATAGTTGGGAGATTGTTTTCTCAAGTGGAAAAAAAATCTTTCTGAAGTCACTCTCATACATATTCTCTACTGTGGAAGTAGCCAGTGCCTCAGTATTACAGGCACTGGGTTCATGTGTTGATCTAAGTTTGATCAGTTTGTTTTTTGTCTCAAGTTTCACATACTACACTATTATCGCACACAGTGATATTATTGGACATAATCAAGTCACAAGGGGTCCTTTATTTCCAGACTGGTTTCTCAGCACTCGGCAGAATGGCTGAATATTAACAGGCACCAAAAGAGGGGCAAGATACCAGAATAAACTTCTACACTAAATGGGGAAAATATTTGATACAAGTCAATGGAAAAAATATATTTTACATAGTATATGGGTCACATTTACTTGGAACATTGTGTGAAAATTGCATGGGCCTCTATGTATAATGTAATACAACTTCACAGCACCACAAAATCCAACATGACTTGACTGCATTTGTATTACTAGGTGAGGCCAAGGGCACAGGTTTGGTTAAAACATGGGGGAATGAAACGAGAGGTTTAGGCGTCCTCCACCAGAGTGTTTCGAACACTTTATTTCCTGGATTCTGGTGAATTTTTGTGTGTTGATTTTGATTTTTCTGCATCAATTTGAGTCAATTTCTTTAAAAAATGTGTTTATTAAAATTTGTCCAAAAAAAAAAAAAAAATTCAGAATGCACACTTCCTTAATATTAAGGGGGAAGTAGCCCTGCACCCAACTGAGTGTACTGTATACTGTATGTATATACTATATATTAATGTTTTGGGGAGGGGTTGCAAGAGAATGTAAAATTCAAAACACAAATTATGTCTCACAGATACTTATTTTCATGTTTAATTCTATTATATATGGTCTTTTATTGTATTGTTTTAGTTAGTTATTATTATTAATAATAAGTTGGTAATGTAATATTATACAGTATATAGTGACACATAGCACCTTGTAACCTACAAAAATAAAATGTCCCAGCAGAGAGGCTACACTCCCTGAGTTAACAGCACCTCTCAGGCTGAATTCAGTTCGATTTCTGCCTTGCTAGAGCAGTTGTGTGTGACAAAACAGCGGCCCTCTTGCAGTCTGGAGATGGACTTACCCTGCTGGGTGAGCTAACAGCCGAGCCATTCCCATGGGTGAGCACAAAGTGGCCCAGATCTCTCCAGGAGGAACAGGGGAAGGCAAGAGTAAGAGTGGTATGGAAATGACAGATGACAGGGCAAGAGTGGAGGGAAGGAGAGAGGAAATGTATGAGGAGAGGCAGAGATGGGGAGTGTGAAGAGGATGGGGGTTAAAAAGGAGGAATGAGAGGACAGGAGGTGAAGAGAGGAGAAGTGATGGTGGTGCTATAATTATAGGATATGAGAACCTGGCTGTCACTTCTGCTCCTCTTTTAGCATAGCGCTACCTCGGTCTGCTACACCTCCTTTCTCCTCCTCCTGGAGAGCCTCTCCTCTTTTTTTTTACAGGATTTTCTGAGTATACACTTTCTGTTGCTTTTCCTTTCCTTTCCCTTAATTTTCTAAGTCTACCCCGAAGAAAACTTACATATCTTGAAGTTTTAAGACTAAGAACTGTAAAAGACAAACATGCAAAAAGAGACACTGATAACAAAGCCAAGTTAGCTGTACCAGTCATATAAGCATCTGGCTCTTGCCGATCTTCGCTGCACGCCTCTATTTCTGCTACTCAATACATTCCTCCTCCATGTCATCCCATTCCTCCCACTCTTTGTACCCAGCATATCAGAAAAATCTGGCAATCACAAAACATTCGAGCACACGGCTGCTGACTTCATGACTGGTTTCCAGGGGGAAGTGTCTGCCTTTGCTTTTCTTTGGAAGGGAAACTTACTGACGTTTTCATTGTCCCGCAGCCAGCCGGGCCTTGTGTTTATGAAGCCTGAGGAAACTGCACAAAAATGTACATGCCTGCAGTAAAAATTTGGGTTTGTGTAATATAAGCATGTCTCCATTTTTTTTACAACAGGAAATGAGTCTGACAGAAAAGTGCAGAGATGCCCATGCCATACACAGTGGGCATATTAATATTTCATTGCTGAGCTCTGTGTCGTCTGTTCTCTACTTTTTCCATCTTCTTTTCTCCATCTTTTCCAACCTCCACTATTCCTTGTAATTTTTCCTTTTCTCCAAATGTCTTCCTCCACGTTCTCACTGAAGAGAAGAAAAGAGTTCCTCATGAATTACTTAACTGTAAGGCATGGAAGCCACAGGAGCTTGTAATCTACGGTCCAGCTTTTTTGGTTATGGCACGTCTCGCTTTACATGGGGTTTTCCCCTGTGGGATATGATCTCTTATATGATCCTCTGCTGTTATTTTTAGCCACAATAGTGGCGTGGCAATTGAGATGGCAAAGTCGGTCAGCCAGTCTTGGTGATCCTTTGACTTTGTAACCAGTGCCACCAACAGGTCAGACTTATTGGGTTAATCTGCAGGGCATGGTCTATGTCCAATGCCAACATGCAGTGCCAATGCTGGGAGTACAGCAAACTGCTCTTCACGTAGCAAAGCTGAAAATAAGGCAGTGCAGGTCAGCGTGGCGCAAGTGTCCTGTCACAATCCATCAAATAATAGTTTTCACTGTAACCACCATCTTTCTCTGACATTAGAGGGTAAGTTCAGTGTTTTCCAACCTGGACCCAATTTTGCCATGTTTTTGTGTTTCAGTTGACTACTCTGAGCAACACTTTTTGAAACTGGTCCAGTACTGAGAGAGACTGCTGCAGCTGGCAGCCACCAAACAGGCTGCAATGTCACCACTTAAGGAATGTTAGCGCTGTTAATTTACATCCACTAAAAGTGTTTGTTTTTGCCAACGACAGGCTCAGATCATTTATTCTAAGTGTCCTACAGACAGTGACCTTCTTGTTAAAAAGTATGATACATTTTGTTTGACTAGAAAAAAAGCCCTGAAATCACCACTACAAAACCCACCAAGCTCCATTCAAATCGTTGTCATTTCAGCATGTATAAAGCCAGCACATTTTCACATATATCTGCGTGAATTAAGTGTTTATTTCAATCAACCAGAGTTAGTGATTGACCAAGACGGCTTTCTGTGAATTTTACTTTGTTTCCATTGCCGATGGATAAAGTGTGTTTTATGATGATAAAATACTACATATTTTAATGTAGTTTGGTGGCTTTGGTGATATCAATTTCAGGGATGTTTCTGGTTAAACAAAAAGGATCTTAATCTTTAAACAAAAAGGTCTATCTTTGCAGGGATCCTTCCTGTTTATTGTCGGGTGTACTGGACTACTTTTGAAAATCTTTGTTACCAACTTACCGAATGCTTTAGTTGCCTGACCTTAAACATATCTTAGTTATAGCCTACTTGCTATTACTACAATTAAAACACCTTTTTTGCACATTAAAAATGGCAATGAATAAAATATGGGTTTTTCCAAAATGTGATATATCGATGTTCTTTTCTGGTGATACAGTACAAATTTCATGCGATCGAACATTTGAGTGGATAGGATACCTCTGAAACCAATGAGTGAATTTCTGTCAGCCTTAGCTGACCTTTACATTAAGAACAGTAACAAACAAGTGTGGTGAAACTTTACTAGTGCACCTGGGGTTGACAAAGGTGAGTCAGGTCTGACAATGCAGAGCTGACCCTCACATGTTGAGTTAGAGATGTATGTATGTCAAAATATGCAGTTCTCTCTGATTGATGCCACCCTCAGGCTAAACCTGACTGTTTTTGTATTTTCATCCATCCAAAAATCATATTTCCTGTTGAGTCTGAGCACTACAGACCCATGGGGACAGTAGTTTTTTGGCTGTGTTTAAAACATGACTCTAGTGGCTTTCATTTTCATTGATACCATGCAAACTGCACATTTCCAGCCACTTTTGGTTGTCTTTGGCAGGCTGTCATACCCTGCTAGAGGTATTTGATTTATGTTTATAATGAAAATACGACTGCATTTCACATAAATGCACTTCTAACACACAAAGAGTGAGATACAAGTCCAGTATCATGCTTTTTTTTAAAGAACAAGGGCTAAAACTGACAAGAGCCTTTGGCAGTAGATTTGCAAGGACAAGGTCGGCTAATGTGAGGCTGAAACTCTGCAGCTAGAGCAAGCAATTTTCTTTTAAGCAATTAATGAACTCAGCTAGATGACTAATGGCTGCTGATCTTCTAGGCCAGGATGTTATTTGTTTACAACAATTTTACAAATGTCTCAGAATTAATGTCTTGGCATTAAAATGCTATGCACAGCACCATAAAAATGAGAATTTACAGCACTCTGTCAATGAGACAAGATTGTAGCAGGAGTGAGCAGCAGGAGCTGACTTCAGCAGCATGGAAGCAGAACATATCTACTCTAAATTCTGATAAAATGACTTTAAAGTCCTCATTAAATACAGCCTGTGGCTTCAAGAAGCATCTAACCTCAAACCTCTGCTTGTATTCTCTTTTACAGCTTTATAAAAAAAAAAGACCCGTCTGGCCTTGGATAGTAGCTCTCAAAAGAACCTGGACGATAAAGTGTTGACTGCAATCATACCTGAATTATGCAGCTTATACGGAATTAAAGGGGTGTTCAAGGCTGATGGAGGGTGACATAGTGTTTATAGTCACACAGGCTTTTTAAATATTTCTCGCCATATTCCAGAGGACAGGATTTTGTCCTTGGACGATGAATGACAGTAAAGCAGAGCTGAGTATGTTGCCCTGCTGTATGAAAGACCCAGTTTGCTAAAGGCACATTCTTTGCACCAAGTTGCTTTCAGAGAAACTCTGCTTGTAATACCTTTACAAGAACACTGCTGCATTATTTATTCCCTTTTTGCATCAAAGCCAAAGTTGTATGATCAATGTCAAATAAAATCATATTCCTTTACTTTTTAGTTTTGCCTGAAGTAGTTGAGTTAAAATGCTCCATGTCCTCAGTGAGTGGAAATATCCACTGTGTGGTTTGAGCAGGGTGTGTCGGTCCACATCTGTGGTCTTTCACCACGTCAGAAACGACCGCATCAGCATCCCGTCCTTTCCATTTCCCTGACAGAGCGCGACTGTCTCATTGTTTACCATGACCACAATCATATGACGCTGTAGCTTTGAATATGTCAAACATTCACTCTGTCAGTGGCTGATGGAAATCTAAAGTGATCATTTGGTCAGAGTTCAAAAGGGTACAGCCACCGATTTCAAGTCACATCTGCCAACAATTTGTGTCAAACTTGTTTTTTTCACAGGACCTCAATTTGCTGTGTCATTCTGTATCTGTTCAAAGAACAAACAAAGAGATATTGTCTTTGTGGACGCCCACAGAGTGTGCAATTTCATGCAAATTTGCAATTTTCTGTGATAGTTGAAGCTTTTACTTAACTAAATTACACATGCTGAAAAAGAATGTTTTGGATAGAATTACAGTCAAAGTTCATGTGTTTTTGGAGCGTGCCTCATAAAGCTCCCTATTGAAGTAACATTAGACATTAGACATATTTTCCTGCTTACTTTGAGTTTGATCTGATACATCAAACCATAATTAGGTAGCGGCATTATGGAAACAAAACTAAGAGTCTACAGCCATGCTAGGGACATTGACAGGCTGTTGGAACAGTGCTACTTTGAGTTAAATGCTAACATCAACATGCTGATAGTGACAAAGCTAACATGACTGAGTAAGTGAGAAGGTACGAAATCCACTCTGGGCTTGAACAAAACAGAAGTGCAAAGTCCATGACTGAGTGAATGCCACCACTTCCTGTTTCAAATTAGAAGCCAATAGTGTTTCATGCGGTCCAGGCATATACCAGGTTTTGAACTAGTCTTTTTAACAGATCTAATGCTCAACATGTTCGCCATATTTGTGTAGGGTGTGAGCATGCTAACATTTGCTAATTAGCACTAAACAAATATCAGTGCTAATGCTAATGTCATTATATTTTCATGTACTTGGCCACAAACCAAAGAATTGGATACATTGAAATTGATGTAGATGGAAAGTGAAGGTATCACAGTTTTGAGGTGTGCATGAATGTCTGACATATTTCACTGGAAATCTTTCATCCATCCAACATACCATCCCTAGAGCCATGCCACTGTCCTGCCAAGGTGTGAATCGTCTGACAGGTCAACTCAGCTCTAGTCAACTAAAGGGCAGTCAT
>JAPZEB010000017.1:12796969-12818640 GCA_029783705.1 Chaetodon striatus
GAGACAGTGCCTTGAGGGATGCTTAAAATGTGTGTACTTGAGTGCTGTGTGTGTGCATGTGTGTGTGTGTGAATATGAGTGGCTTCAAAAAGGTCCCGAATGGTCTTTTTTGCACTTAAGAGGGAGGAAGTCTGACAGTGTTAATTTAACAGCTTGAGGGGAGAGGACACATTTAGCTGCATGGCACTTTTCCCTAAATTTTTTAGGTGTGTTTGTGAATGTAACGCATGTTTAGGGTTAAACATCCACGTGAGTGCATGCTATACACTCTGCATGTTATTACTGTTTGTACAACTCTGTCATTGTGTGTTTAACTGAGCCTCCCAGAGGTCAGATTATTCAATTTCACAGCATCTCCTGTGTGCTGAGGCGTGCTTGGTACGTACAGTATCTGTGCATGCGTGTGTGAGGGTGCAGGCGTCTCGTGTGTGCCCGAGCGTGTGTGTGCGACAGCTGGCTGCCACAGGCTCAGTGCTGCTACTGATCCTTCTCACCTGCTATGGGTCATGGGGATCAAGGAAATCCAGGTTCAGCGTTTGATCTGCGAGACAATGGGAAACTCAAGGAAGGGAGGCTTCTGTACTGTAGTTGCAGTTTGTAGTGCCAGTTAAAGGAGTGATGCGTGAAACTTTGACTGAAGCAAAGAAAATGCATTAAAATTAGAAGCACATGGGACTTTAGGGGCAGTGTCCTTTGCTTTTAGCTCTACAAACCAACATTTTGGAACTAAAAGTTGAAAATTATTACATTTTTTGTTGAAAAAAAAAACTGATTTGTTGTAAAAAAAAAAAAAAAAAGTTTCATTTATCCATAAAAACTTTAACTTTCAGTCCATCCATACAGCTTTGCAGTTTGCCATATGCCACGTTTTGACAAACAGAGACTAGGAAGTACAAAGTGGCTCTGTCTGATGTTTGGTTTGTGGTTGTCACGATGCCGACCAATATAGCAACAATAGTATTGTTGCTGTTTCTTTTCCTGTTTCCCCCGACACGTTTCAGTGGCATTGTCAGCCGGGGCGGGCTTGAGCAAAGCATCTCAGCTCTCAGATCCGTCTGTTTTTTTTCCCAACTTGAAGACTGACTGTGGGAACCATGTAGACAAATAAAGTGAAGGCGGTATTGTCATTCCTTTTCCTGTGTGGGGCACATCTGTCACTTTGTTTGACTTGGTAGGAGGGAAAGGTGCTTGAGTGTTGTTGCATCAATCGCAAGGAAAAAAAAAACTTTATTGCTGGTTGCTGAAAGCATTAGCCACCTACACTGGTTCCTAAATATCCTGTTATCTCACCAGCGTGTAGCTTACATGATAAATTAGGGAGGTATAACTCATGAGACTCTTATATCTCCCTAATTGGTTAATTTGATCTTCAAAGTGTCTGCAGTCTCCCACTTCAGACGCTTGAGGGGCAAACTGCTAATTGCTATCTAAACATCCTTCAGAAAAGGACAAAGACAGACTGGAATACTTTTTTCACTCATCCTCCCCCTATTTCCACTCCACTTCAGTTCATTTTATGCACCCCAGTGCGTTCTTTAATCACCAACCCAATAAGATGAGTGCAATGTTGCCATGGAAACTTGTGACAATGAGTACAATCGGTTCAGTGAGATTTGGCAGCTTGTGCAGTCCTGTGGAGGGAATAAGTGGTTCCTCAAACTTTTTTCGCTGTTGTCAGAAGCCTCTACAGTAGGCTGCTTAACACATTTCAAGTGGGAATTGTGCAAAACTAAACGTTTGAACGGTACATATTTCATTATTTTATGAATTTTACAAAGCATGCTAATTTTAGAGATAAAGCCATCAGATTTTGCTTTACTTACTACTTTACTTAACTTACTAAAACATGCTCCAACACCAGGGTCCCAACATCAACCCAATTTCAACTCATTTGTGCAAAACCACAAATGTATTACATTTCTTTGTATGATGTTACATTTGCATGTCTCATGTTACATTTGTACTTTTTTTTTTATGTTACTTTAATATGTTTCATGTGTCATTTTTTCAGGTTTTATATGTTACATTTATACATCTCTTATGTTACATTTGTAGGTTTATAGGTTTCATATGTAGTGAATGTACATTTATTTATGTTTCAATTCTCAATTTTTTGTTGCGACAACACTGTGGAGCAGTAGACCACATGCAGAACTTAATGAGAGCAGCAAATAAGTATTTGCCTTGTAAAAATACAGTGGAGTAATGGCATTATGAGCAAAGGATGATATCATGCTACCATGCATATTTTAGTGCATGTAAATCCCTGTGTGTATCCCGCTAGCTAACTAATTGCTGTCACTCTGCACTGTGCACATACGGCCATTGCCGTTGATCATGTAATCTTGATCCACGCTGTCATCGTAGAAGCATAGCACCCATCTTCTAGTTTCTCCCATGATTAGCAATGTAAGTTCCGACAGTACGGTTGTTGTTGTTAGCGGTTTGAGGTAGCACTGTTAGCTGCTAGCTGCCAGTTCAGCCATGTTGAGAAAAGTGCAGACTATCCCATCCCAGACTGAATCATAGAGCCTGTTATACCAGATATTAGCATACATTTTGGTGATCTGAACAAGCTGAGACACATTGTCCTTCACACCTGAGTCCATGACATGTCTCCAGCTGACCACGTGTGTTCAGATTTGGTTACTGCCCATGTCAGAGAAGGCCAAAGGGCCCCGCTCACAGTTTATGTACTCTTGCTAGCTGCTCGCGAGCATGCCTGCTAGTCACATTAGGGGTTTTGTCAGCTGGAGTCCTTGTCAGGAAGGCATCAGGACACATTAGCGTTTACACTACAAAAGATATCTGGTCAAATGTGTTCTAGAAAGTGGTTTGAGTGATCAGATCACTATGCTTTTGGTGGTCATTTACACTTGTATTTAGCACTTTCTACTTGTGACGGGATCACCCAAGATGCATTTAATTCCAGGTATAAACAGAGGCTCATAGATAAGTTCTTCATATAACATGCAGCTCCTTGTGGTTAAAAGCAAAAAAAAACTACCTGGTTAGAGTAAGAAAAGGTCATGCTTGGTTGAAAATACCCAGTTTGGTCTCCACAAACAAGGCTAAGATTATCCTGACGTGTTGCTAGGAAATACCCTCTTTTGTTTGTTGCTCTCTAACAGTGGTCTCGCCTAGGTGTCCTGCCATCCACCATCACCTCCTCTCCTTGATGAGAAACATAGCTCATATACATGTAACCTGAAATAAGTCAGTTTAGAAATGTTGATGTATGAAATGTACAACTGTAATGTATCAATGGTTTGGAGAAAAGTAAAATGCAGACATTTTTTTTCTGGGCAATTGGGCTGCCAACACTAGTTCCTGGTATTATTTTCAAAAGAAATGAGTAAGTGCTAAGAAGTTGCAGTACACATCATATCTGAAACTATACCACAGTAATCCTGCGATCCCAGAATTTCCTTGGAGAACTCACTGCACTGCATATAAAACTGTCCTCAAGTGACCAAAGCAAAACTCACTCCCTTTGAAATCTTTGGTAACAACTTGACCTTTCACAGTTTTTCCTTTAAAAGCAAAGCAATCACAGATTCTCTGAGTGTGCTGCCTGATACACAACCTTTCACAGGTGTCAGACACAGCTCGATTTTAGTTATTTTCCTCTCCAGATTGTGAGTTTGAAGATATGTCGCGGCCATCTGATATGGACTGAGGGTTTTGGTTAATCTGCTGCAGGCCAGCAGATGTTAAAAAGTCAGATCACATCATTTTTGGAATATCCACCACTCGAGGGGCCTCTCGAATTCAATATCATCAGTTTTCAGGGTTTTTTTCTTTAGACATTCCTTCCCTTCGGATTCAATGTAAACACAGATCATGTCAAGTCTCACTTTGCTCTGAAAAGTCATCGTTCATACTCAAAAAATGCAACGGCTCAAAAGCATGTGTAATTGTAAGCATATTCCAAGGCTGTCCATATGTTCAGTGTTGTGACATACAAGGTGCTCTATGAAGCTGGGTCACTGTAGGCATGCTCAGGTTAAACTGAGGTCACGATTTGCAAAGAAACAGGTTCCTTAAGGAAATACAACTCTGAGCCAACTCCTTGACCATACAGTGAAAAAAAAAAACACCTCATCCCCCTCTTTTATTGAGATTTAAAATACTTATAATACATTTTCTCAGCAACATAAAAATATTTCAACCTGTATTCTATTAAAATCTGGTAATGAGTATCTTGAAACAAGTAAAAAAAGGCAGGTCGCTGCACGAGAATCAAAACTCAACTATACTGGATACAAGTTGAAATATTGCTGCAATGGCATATTTTACTTGTTCTAAGCGCATGCAACTTTAAGGATTTAAATTCTGCACAAACTCAGCTTGATAAGAAGGATGTTCTCGCAGTGTACACTTAAACAGTTAAACAGTAAACAGAAAATCTGCCTCTGTCACATGACTCCCTTTGCAGCTGCACTGGATGAGCCATGCAGATGCTGCATGCTTATTATTTATCCCACTAGTGTTCTGTTCATACATGCATAAACTAGCTTACCTCAGTCTGCCAGCTCTCTGGGGCCGCTTTCATGCTGAAAACATTTCATTATCCAATCAAAGTTGCGATGATAATTTAGTACTTTGGGGAATAACCACTATTTAATCACTTTCATCTCCGCCAGGGGACCCTAAGCACATATTTTGAGGCAACATTAAGGCATTATAGAATAATTGTGATCATGTAGGGAGGCATTAACTAAATTTGTAGTGTTTAAAAAGGAAATATAGCGCACGTGTGCTCATCAGATAATACTCCATCATCCCAGGCAGCTCTCTGTATCTATTTTCCCACCCTGCAAATGTAAGATTAAATGAAGACATGCAAGTAAGTGATAGACCAAATACTCAAGTGGGACTTGGCTATAAAGAAGAAGCAGAAAAAAAGAAACATCAGTAACCTTGGAGTGCATCATGCTCGGCTTTCAGTATCTGATGCAATAACTGGCACTTTGAACTGTTGCAGTGCAGTGAATTCCACCACTATGGTGCTTCGTTTAAGCTACAACAAGCACGATTTCTCCTTCTAACATTCTCTTTACTATGTCTCTCATGGGTGTGAAGATTAGGCTTAACATAATGATTGTGTTATTGACTTACTGTACGATATATAGACATGACCCCATCATTTTGCTGACCTCAGTATTGCTGATTGTGTTTACATGCGTGTTTGTTTGCATGAAAAGGTCACCGAGATTGTAGCCAACATCATGCTGAGTGACTCTGACACTTCAAAGACGACACAGTGTAGAATACCAGTAGCAGCTGCACTTTTGGAATGGAAGAAACACAATCCTGATATGCTTTAACTTGCCAATCCATAGCAGCGAGCTAAAACGTTTGTCATTTACTTCATAAATTAACCAGCAAACTGCCCAGCTCCCAGGTCATTCATCCCCGGGAGCCGACTGGGGCACACCAGCTAGATGAGAGGGGTAACTGCGCCCATAGCTTTGCAAAGCTTGCCTATTAGTTGCAAGAGGCATCACTTGGTTTTGTTTTTATTGGCCAAATTTTGTAATAAGTCTCTTAACTGTAAAATGTACTATATTCTACTTCTTGTATATATTACAAAGGTTTCTTTAAAAAAGGTAACTTTATTTTATATTCCAATTCCAATGAATATTCTTTAAAATTAAAAATGCATTTGCCCTTTGACAGGGTGTAGTTGTATTAATATGCTATTGTATTACTATTGTATCAATGGCTTAACATGGTCTCAAAATGACAATATTATCATTTATTGCAATGATTTCTAAGACAATATATCATCCAACAACAGTATTTTTACTGACAGGCCGAGTGAAAATCATTTACTGTGATCTAATATGCCCTTGACAACACCAGGATTGTTTTTGCCCCCTATAATCTCTGCCCCCCAAACATAACATCTAATTTTACATGCAGCACTGTACTCAATCTGGGTCACATAAGCAAGAATCCAGACAGACCCTGCCACACACACGCACACACACACACACAAAATGTCACCCTTTATCATAATCGCTAATAGCCTCGGCATCCTGGACTACGACTGGCCAATCCTGTTATGTGTGACTTACCGCTTCGCAACATGAAAGGCCGTGATTGGTCACAGCCAGTGTGGTAGGAAGCGGATTAGGGATCAACATGGCAGGGTGTCTGGAATCAGACAAAGACATTATGTGTGCATGTGTATGTGTGTGTGAGTGTGTGTGAGTGGCAACGGTTAGTGTTGCTAAAAATCTTGTTAACAATCCACAGAATGCAGCTATTACTGTACAGGGGAGAGGAGAGGAAGCTGAGAAGTAGGGATGTGAGAGATGAGAGAGATTCTGAAATCTAATTCTCTTTTGAATTTGACATCTAAAAGCACTGAGCTTTTTATCACTCGTCTCAAAGTGGAGTTTGGACTTCCTTAGCTTGAGCTCTGGGCCTGTTCATCACCAAAGTATGCCTTCACTTCCTCTATCCTAATTGGACTCTCAGCACCTACACCTGCAAGCCACTATGCTGTGAACTATATTAAAATGATTTCTGCCAGCACTTGTGCTGTAAGATTTATCACTCATTTCCTACAATCAGTGCCCAAGACAAATATTTTGCAAGGAAACGCTGTAGAATAATATTTTGACTTTGCTCCACATGGTGGGGGGAGCATATCAGCACTCTTTCCGCATGGCTGCATCTATACAGGGCATAGAGGATGATGAAATCCTTTTTTGGGGAAAAAAAAAATCAATTTGCAAAGGAAATTCGCAGCGACCTTGGCATGGACAGCATGACCCTGAAAAGACAACGTGTACTCGACGACTCCGCGGGGTCGGGGGTTAATCTTTCACTGTGCACTATCCACTGCAATGAAAGCAGATTATGTGGGGTTTTTTTTTTTTTTTTGCATCGCAAATCCCATAAGCGGTTCTTTCAAATTCTTCGACAGATTGGAGGTAAACAAGGTGTTGAAAGGTTTAGATGCTGTTAAATATTGAGAGGGAGAAGGTTTTAAAAAAGGAAGAATCACAAGGTTGTGTTTTAAAATTCACAAAAAGGGTCAATAATTTATGCAGCTTTTCACAAAAATGTGAATAATTGAGCACTGGGTCTTTGTGCGTGTCCCGACTGTGAAAGTATGTAATGTGTCTTGGTGAGTTTAAACCTTATATTCAAGAAGAGGAAATATTTGCAGTTAGCTGTAGTAAAAATACATCCAAATTTTATTTTTAAAATCATATGTCCTTCAGAGTTTGGTGTGTTGTGAACATATTTCAGTCCAAGCTAACCATATGGGTTTTCTTGGTCTGACAGTGTGGCATTACAGAGGTTGACAGGCAGATATTATCATGTTTACGCTCAGCTTCAGATGGTTTGCCCTCTTTCGCTTGGTTCCAACATTTCGCTGTGTATTTGCTATTTTCTGCCTCCTGTGAGTTAAGAGAGAACTGGAACAGCACAATCATACAGTGACACACACACACACGCACACTAGTATATGCTGATTGTGTGAGCCAGGTCAATGGGGATGACCTACTTCTCGGTTCTGCTCCGTGGACTGCCACAGCCGCTCACGTCAACTCACCAAATGGACCCCCTCCACCCACCCAAATGCATTTTTTTGGAGGAGTTGAATCACTTTTGGCTGCTTCCTATAATTACTTTTTTTCTGAGTAATTTTGTGTCACATCATTTAGTGATCTGGAAATGGAATCACTCCCTACTGCCATGGAGGAGTTTAACTTCTTCAGCTCAATTTGTCAAGCGATGGTGAAGCTGAAATATTCATTTTGCTTAAAAGCTGAAATGAAATAAAATTCCCCTGCAGCAGAGTTTAAAGAGGACAAAATTTCATAAAGTCAGAGGCATTTATTAATATAACATTGGAAGAAGAAACTGTGGGAGACCCACAATTATTAACAGTTATTAACAGTACATCAGTATTATGAGGGGCTCCATGGAGAACCACAGGAACCACTCACATTCCTTTCCCATTTCAAAAACACAGCCTCTGTTTTTGTCTGCATCGTGTCCTTGTTGAATCAGTTTTTAGAAAATGGATAGAAAGAGCTCCTATGAAAATTTTAACAGCTTAAACTGCGAGTGGAAGGGAAAGCCGCAACCTCCTTGGACCCAAAGTCAATGAAAGATTTAGAGGTACAGCACAGACTAATGGGCTGCCCAAATATAAACAGGAAGAGAAATCAAAAGTTAAAGGAGGTTTAATTTCAAAAGCGCTTCATTAGTTATTCCCAATGAGTTCATTTACATGCACAGTAGTCTCGTGGAGCCAGATCTGTCAGCACCAGAGAAAGGTCTGAAATCACGAATTATCTTTCTGTTATAGGGAGAGGAAAAAAACATCCTGGGTTGTTTTTGTTTCTTTCAACCAATCACAGTCATCTTGGGTGGCAGTAATCCCAGAATGCAGTGATGGTGCTCTTGCAAAATAGTGTCAGAGATGAACTTGTTTTGGTGAAACATTGGCACAGGGAAAGGTGAGCACTGTCCTAAAATGGTCCCACAACAGGAAACGCGACAGAAAAACAAACATAATTTGATAACTGGTGCCCTAAACGTGAGACCTGGCTCTGGAAGAGCTTACTGAACCCGTTAAAACCACAGACGACTTACTAGCTCTATGTGGCTCTAGCAGAACAGCCTGGGGTAGAGGTGCATGCTCAAAAGTCAAGCCAACATTTCTGGTCTTAAGGAGAAATACTCCTATTTATGAAAGACTTGGATATCAGCAGGTTTTTGGATATGCACAAATGTGGCAAAGCCAAAGTTTTCAAAAAAAGGTACTTGAATGATACAGGGAAGCTTTGTTCTCAAGATCAAACGAGTCCGGAACCAGCGGAAAACTTTTGATGTGAAAAATGACATGTTAGGGCACTTATATGTGAGTGTGCACAGCTGAATGTAAGTGGCAATGTTAGTGGAACATTCATTTTCATGAGACAAGTAAACAGCTTATTAGGAATAATGTCTGTTTTGGAATGAGAGCAAACACCAGAATATTTTGGGCATGTTGACGTAGCAATAGTTGTGCCTATTTATTTTCCAGGGAGCCAGTGGACATGCTTTAAAGTTTCAGTTTAAAAAAGTCCTGCTGCATAAGGTTATTCGCTGACATTTATGGATCAGAGGCCATACACAAGGTTTGGTTTCAAAATAAAAACGCCATACATTCGGGAGTAGCATCAGGGCAATGACATTTGTACCTCTCAAAATAGAAATGTAGCATTTTGGACTTGGGTTACGAGGTCCTGTAACAGGAGAGAAGCAGAGCAATGAAAACTGCCGGGAATAGCAAGAGGAGACAAAGACGATACAGGAATCTGACTCTTTTTGAAAGGAGGAGCATCTCTACACAGATCCTCTAACGCACACCTAAGCACATCATATCTGTCAGATATTATTTTGTTATCTGTGTGGAGGAAAGGAACAGGGTTCAGAGGTTCACTGATTTTTACTGTAAACTGAAGGAACTATCAAAAGTTGAAGACAGGCTTAAAAAAATGTTGAAAATGACATTACATTGTACAGCTCTAGTTTCCTATTAAACAGCAAACTTGTATATTTTACTGCACTGTCCACCATACTGCGCCATTAGTTTTACAGTCCTTTAAAGCATTCGGTTTCATTTCTTCTAAATGGACCGAAATAGGCTAAAGATAATTAGTCATGGCTTTTTCAATGTTCCCTGCTGACTCTTCTTAAAGCGTGACTCTTGTTAGAGTTGTCTTGAATATGCCCTTGATGGCCACACATATGATATTGTGCTCAAAGACTGAAGCTAAGGCATGTATGCATGCTTCAGGCAAAAAGTCATCCTCATCAGCTGGTGATCTGGACGAATGTAAGACCAGCGTTTCATTTTTAACATGGCTGACTTGGCTGCTTAGCTTACATGCTTTCAATCAGTGGGTTTCCCCTTTTGACTTTACAAATGACTGAGAAATCAACCCCATCTTGGGTAACATTGTCTCTCAGTGGAGTGTAAACTTCCTCAGATTATGTTAAGAGCAGACAAGAGCTGCTAACATTAGCCTATACTCAATGCAATAAAAGTAACATGCTAGCATATGACTGAAGCTGTATGTAATTTCTCAGAATACGCAATTTTCCATCAGCTCCATCCACAAAGAGCAGCCAAACCAAAACTCCTACCACAGTGAGCAGTCAACCCCCAATCATGGAGGCTTTTACGATGACAACAAATATAAACATGACAGTGAGCGGTGGTAAGACTGCACAAGGACAATTCAACATGTTACTGACCACCAGTTTAGCGATGTGATGTAGTGATCTCAGCATGCCCTTTTGTAAAATAGCCAAGTAGCCCAGACATGTTGGCCACACTGTGGCCTCTTTTGGGTATTACAACATATGCATCTCAAGCCCATAGATGTTTATATCCATGTTCATTTCTATCTTCAGCTTTTTATAGACACTAATTTTAGAAATTGTTGGTTTTGGTTAGGCAGTGTCATTCCTAGGGAGAATTTCAATATCACCCAACCCTTGTACATACAGTAGACATGCTAGTTGTGACCTGTAACATATCCCATAGTTTAAATGCCTGAGGACTCAGGATCTGGAATGACAGAATAAAAAAAACAAAAATAGCATAAAGCTGTCACCATAACAGCTGGAGAGTTGAAATAGTTCCTATTACGTTTCAAGTTGCATAAAACCAACTAGAAATGTTATGCTTTTGAAAACAGATTGACAGCTATGTGCAATAATGGCCACAAAGACTTCACACAATATACTTTGACTCTGTCATGTACAACACACATGGGGGTGTATTACTACAGCATATAAATAGATACTGTGTATATACATGAAATCTGTTTTCTGTTCAGTAAGGAACAGCTTTCATTGCAGGGAAAAGAGAGGAATGAGACAGTGGAGGATTCTTCCACTGCTCTCTCAGCTTTGTATTGCCCCCCACTGAAGAGTATTGGTACTGACGTTTCAGTGGTGCCAGCACAGAAGACGAGCCATTCACACACAGTGGCAGCTCTGACAGTCATGAGGCACAAAGTGATGGTGGGAAAAACAAACAACTTCGCCTGGATTTTGATCAATGTCCTCCTCCAGTCTCAATGCCCTTCTCACATCCCTGTTTTCTATTCCACCCTATCCTCCTACTTCTTCCGCTATGCGCCGTGTCACCTCAATGCACGGTTCAACAGTGTCACCTATGGTGTGCTGAGAGGCATTTCACCCTGTCTCACCTGCCAGTTTGGATTTGTGTGACTATGTATGTCAAATTTAGGTTTGTGTGTGTTTGTCTTTGTCAGAATGAGGTAGATTTATTCTCTTTATCCTTTAGTGCCTCCAGGTTCCCCCTCCTGTCAAGCAGTGGCCTGTCAGAGCTCCATCAATGTCCAACTTTGCTGACATTGTCAGGAACTTTTTTCCACGTAGTGTCTCTGCTTTTGTAAAATGCTCTTTGCGGTTTTTGTTACCTGGCTGACAGCTGTGCACAGGGATAGACTGCATAATCTCAAATCTGCCTCATTAATACACCACCATTTACAACGCTAAATGTACAGTACACACCCTGTACATTACTGCAAGAGATTTATATGGTTTTAATAATGACTAAGATTTATTTCCAAAAGACATTGTCTTGAAAATTGAAATTTTAGCTGGAAACACTGGGTTAGGAGCAGAGTCTTTCCAGGCTATATACAATACGTGCACTGTATAGCAGGACTTTACAAGTTAAAGTCAGGTGTTACTGTGGTAAAAGGGAAATTAGCTGTGTAAGATTATGGCCATATTAAACCTGTTGTAATTTAATCCAGGTGTTTTATTTACAGCTTATTGCTCAGTTTCAACAGTTTTACTGTCAATGGACTGAGTGCAACTTAATGAGAAAGTGCTGGTGCATTTTACAGCTGGAGCTGGCCTCCAACTTGTTAATATCAACTCCATTATTGATCGAACAACTACTGCCTCTAGCTTTGGCATAAGTTTGGAATTTTTGACATTACGCTGCAGCAAACTTCAAGCTGAATTCATTGATTTCTTTGGCCACTTGGGGGCAGTAAAACAAGCTATAAACAACACTGCTTACACGTTTTGCTAGAGGTAGTGTCAAACAGCCGCCTATTTACGCACCCAGCTGACACAAAGATTGTTAGAATTTATTTAGAGTCATGTCTGCAGCCACCCAACGACCTCAAATCCAATAATTACTTTTATTTAGCCATGTTTTTGTCTGGTCCATCTCCTGAATGCATCCCAGTTGCCAGAAGAAAATGTTGGCATTGTACATTTCTGCAAAACCATGAATTTGTTACATTTGCATGTATATCAGCATTTCTGGAATTACATCTATGAGCTGACTTATCAGGGGGTGGACACGATGGTAGATGGTGTGACATTTTGGCAAAACGACTGCCAGGCTGTAGACCACTGCAGACCGATGTTTAACACCAAGAAACAACAAACCCGGTCATCTTTTTGCATGTCAACGCTATTTTTCTGGCTTTTTTTTGCCCCCCACATGTGGCTGTTTTTCTGTTTTTTTTAGACTGCAAATGTGGGTATTTTGTCGCAAACTGTGGCTGTTTTTCTAGTGGTTTTAAGCCCCAATATGTGGGTGGTCTTTAGCAACCCATAGCTGATTTTTCAGCAGCAATTTAGCCCCAAAAGTAGGTGATTTTTAAGCGATCCATGGCTGTATTTCTAGCGGTTTTTAGCCCCCCTAAAAGCAGCTATTTCAAGCAAAACCTTGATATTTTTTTGACCATAACCAAGTTTGTGCCTAAGCCTAACCACACATTAACCACAGCTTTGTTGAAATAGGAAGTTTTAATGCATCAGCTACATTACAATGTGCAAATGCAACGTATCTACTGGCAACCCCTTAAATATTATACATAGTTGTTTGATGTCGTCTTCATTTGAATCGTGATTTTTGCAGCTGTAAGCACATTTAATTCCATCTATCATCTTTTCAGTCCCATCTCTTGGTGTTTGTGTGTGCATGTGTGTGTCCGTTGTTGGCTCTTTATGTCTAGCCCCTGGAGTTAAACCTACAGTGGCAGAATGGAGTTGTTTTTGTATGAGAGAGGTCCCATTTTTGTAGATATCATGCATGCACACAAGGATGGGCGTTGTGTTGTCTTTATGTTCTCAACAGGCAAACTGACCAAAAAGGCAAACAACCTCATGCTATACTGAATTCCTTTGACAACACAGCTCTCCAAGTTCCACTGGGCTGTCAACAAGCCTCAGTCCTTGCTGACAAAATATCTCGAAATATAAACACCTCAGGGAGGCTCTTTGCTGCCTCAGAGAAACTGCTGTGTGTTTGTGGGAATTTGAGTGTGTATCGATGTGTACGGACAAGTGTAAATGTGAGTGTGTGTCTCTAAGGACTTGATGTGTTTACGATCCCTCCAAACACATACCTATTTCATTTCATTTGAAGCGTGTGATTGCTGAATCACTTCCATCTCTCCCACTCACTGTCTGTCCTCTTCTTCCTCTATGTCCTTCCATATTTGCTTTTCAAAATGAGGTACCTCCTTTCTTATTCGGAAATAACAGATCAAAGTTGCTTGCCTCACATCAGTTGTTATAATAAATCTAAATATGTTCTTTTCTCCTTCCATCTATTCCCTGATCCTGCAGCTCATCTGCACTGCAAATGAATGTTATCTAGCCTCAGATATCACGGGCGACTTAGTTTATCTGCAGCACAGAGGATGAAAGCAAGCCATGCATAAAGATGGCTACAGAGCGAATAGGAGGGATATTCTGAGTGTGGTAGTCCACTGAAATGCGCCCAAGCCTTAAGCTCAGTAAACAGTGACATCTGCTGAAAATACCACACTGTAGGGTTACGACTGGATGCCTCTCCTGCCTCAGAAATGGAGCCACTGATTCAGAAAGCTTTATATCTTTTAGTCAGTCATTATGGTGATTAACAAGGGTTTTATTAATATGATTAGTATTAGTTTGAGCATTGTTTCTAGCATTCATTTGCATGAATTTGCATGTCCACTTAAAACAAAATATCCTCACTATGTTTGTTGTGTATCTATTAATACATGCGCACAAATTATCTTCAATAGATTCCATTTGTGCTAGTCTTATCTCCAGTCAGGGAAATTAAAATCATATCACTAGTTTTTTAGATAATAGCATTAAAGTAGTTATTGTGTAATTAATTCTAATGAATTTATTAGATTTACAGCTCAAAAAGAATTTTATATTGAAACAGGAGATGTGCCAGTCATATCTGTCAATATTATGCTGCAGTTGTAACACATTGTCTGTCTGTTCTTGGCCAGTCGGTAGAGGCTTCAGTCACATTTTACAGCTATTGCATTAGAGTTAAATGGTTAATATATGCTCTGGCAGTCCAGTCATGACAACAAAATGCTTTCATTGTACTTTTCAGCAAACTACAATTTGCTGTATTCTCATATTTATCATATATTAATGCCTCTAAAGTGATGCAGTATATGAGCAACTTTGTTATGGCAAGGTGACAGTGATGGTGGATGGTGTAAGACCTGGGCAGTGTTTCCTTTGGCTTTTTAAACAACAAATGTAGGTGTTTTGTTGTGAGCCGTCAGTGTTTTTCCAGCAGATTTTCAGGCATGAAACGTAGATGTTTTGTAGTGATCTGCTGCTGTTTTTCCAGCATTTTTTTAGCCAACATACATGGTTGTTTTGTAGCATTTTCCCAGCAGGGATAGTGCTATGAATAGCAGCTGTTTTTATTCCGAGACATGGCCACATTTCCTGCCAGGATTATGCTTTCCAAACCCTGTATTTTAAGAAAACAAAATCCTTTCCTAACAATGACCAACTAGTTTTTTTAACCTAACAACATGTTAACCACAGCTTTGTTGAAACATGAAGTTATAAATTACAGTATCTGCTACATAAAAATTTAACCTCCATAGTATCTGGCAGTTGGGTTAGCTCTGATTATTGCTCACCTGCTAGCCCCCTGTGCTTCAGTCAATCTTGGCATCTTGTAGAACTGTAATTTTAATTTTCTTTTGGTGCCTTTTTATAAGCAAGAATCAAGTTTGTTTAAGAAGCAGTCAAACAGGATATGACCAAGAGCAAAATATAGGTTATTACTGCTCACCTCTGTGCCAAAACCACTTCACTGTATCATGGAAAACAAATCAGTTTATTTTTGTGTATGGAGAAAATAATAATCTGTCCATTTTTTTTTAATTAACTACATATTTATTCACAATAGAACTTACAGTGCTGTGCTTTTATTATCCCTGAGTGTATACTGCTTTTTTGACTCTGCATTGATCCATTTTCTTCAGCCTATAATGATCCCATTTCCCTGCAGGGTTTGTATAGGTTTCATCCAATCTTGAAAAGTTGTTTTTCGCTGTGAAAGTATTTTTTTTTTAGTAGTTGTGAAATCCCCATTTGCTGCCACAGACTAACTGACATTATTAACAGCCCTGCGGCTAGGTTTGTAAATGAAGAAGGAACAAAGAAAACAACTTGCATGCAGGGTTGAATTTTTAACCTCGAGTCAGAAGCTCAACGTTAACTTTTGGACAGACTGATGAAGAATTCAGCCACACTTATTTGTTGGCTTACTGATGCATACTAAATGTAATATTCATAGACAGGTTTTAATAAAGAAACAATCAACAAAACAGCCTAGCTTTAACACGGTCTAACCTCACCATGGCTGTGATAACTACTGTATAACTTTCAGACCCTCAGCATGCAGGGTCAGATGAAAAGATTCAGACAATCAGCTACTCTGCAGGAGGAATAAATGGACATGTGCACTAACTACCAATTGACTCCAACTGTGCCTGCAGCCGCCACTCCTGCATCAAATACCAACATGTCCAAATGTAAACTGTATTAAAATAATTTTAACCAGGTCATACTTCAAGACAGAAATAAGTTCTCCAGTGCGCCTGGTTTCATTTACATGTAATGACATTCTACACAGTTAATTTTCCAGCTGATGTGATAGCATGCAGGTTCAGATGGAAATCAAGGTTCACCTTTACTGCACAGATAAATGACACAGTACTATTTGCCAACTGGCAGCAGCAGCCACTAGTGCACAATAAATAAGTCAACAGTCAGCAACACAGGGAGCAAAATACTTTATTCCCAGAAGCCTTTGTTCAACATTTATGTCTCTATTATATCACTCAGTGCCATGATTAAAGATCTAATAAGAGTAATTACTGCAAAGTTACAGAGAAGCCTTTAGCAGCTTCAGTTTCCCATCTATGTTTTCTTTAAACTCACCAGACTACATTGACAAAAACAGTAATTTTAACTTGCTCAACAAGGGATTTGCTCGTCTACCGATGCCAAGATCACTTAGTTTATGTTATTATGAGACTCTGTTGAATCTGAAGTAACCCTTTAAAACACCAAAGTCTCACAACACCACAAACTAACTTACTGATCAAAGCAGCGGTAGACCAGCAGTTCCTGTCTTAAGTGATGTTAGATTACTGTTTTCTTCATCGAGTCTGGCTTTGAAGAGAGCGATAAAACGGTTTCAGTTTCCTGTCTGAAACTGCTGTCTGACAGTAAGGGAATATTTTAAATACAGTGAGGACTCAGCTGATGTTGAGTTCTTTAGATGGCTAAATTATATTTTGTTGCCGACCCCTTCACAGCAGTACATTGCTTAGCTTCCATGGTGGTACATCTGCTTGCTTTCTAAACTTGAAATACGTGGTCTTCCCCTTCTAATGTTCTTATTGCTGAGCTAATAGACAAGGAAAATGGTGGTGTGTGAATTTTCAGTGTCTAGTTGGGTGTGTGTTTGTGTATTTCATAAAAAAAAATCAGGCTGCCTTATATGCTATGACTTGAAAGAAGTAAACCCTTGCTTCTTAAATGGATTTGTTGACATCAGTAATTATGTTAAGTTTGTTTACTGTTGTCTTTCTTTCTTACTCATTAAGTCTTTGTTGTTGGTTTCAAAGATCTGAAAACATACTGAACTTTTTAAAGTATTTTGTTTTGTGTGAAAACTGAAAATGAGGGACAATTGATATCTTTAGACTTAGAACATCCAGCACTTAACACTGCCATTCTTTAAGTGCACTCAGTGGTCTGCTCCATTGAGATATAAGTCCTCCCAAGAAAGCAGTGAGAAGTAAGCCGTTTCACACCATTTAATCACAAATCCCTGTGCTTTCTCTCCCCTTTTTCTTCTCTCTCTTCCTGCCCTCCACCATTTATCTCTCTGTCTCTGGCCTGCAGACAGCTGAGCGGCTCTTCTGGATTTCGCTGACGCTGCGCCTGGTCCCGCCTGGCCTCCTCTGAGCAGGATGGACACTCTGGAGTCAGAGCTGACCTGCCCAATCTGCCTGGAGCTCTTTGAAGACCCGCTACTGCTCCCCTGCGCCCACAGCCTGTGCTTCGGCTGCGCTCATCGCATCCTCATTTCCCACTGTGCCACCAACGAATCTGTTCAGAGCATCGGCGCCTTCCAGTGCCCCACCTGTAGATATGTCATTTCCCTGAGTCCGGAGCGTGGATTAGAAGGACTTAAGAGGAACGTGACCTTGCAAAACATTATTGATAGAGTTCAGCGGGCCTCATCTTCAGCAGGGGTGCCTCTACCGCTGCCGTTGCCTGCGCCCCACAGTGGGCCCAACTCTCCCGGAGAGGAAGGAAGCAATCGTTTGGCGCTGGTCCCAGTCAGCGCTGCCATGTCTAGCCCAGGCACACCTCCTGAACCGGTCCAGTGCCAGTTCTGCGAACAGGACCCGCCACAGGATGCAGTCAAAACGTGTGTGACGTGTGAGGTGTCATACTGCGAGGAGTGCCTCAGAGCGACGCACCCAAACAAGAAGCCGTTCACCGGCCACCGGCTCATCGAGCCCATGCCAGACTCCCACCTCAGAGGGCTCCAGTGCCTGGAGCACGAGGAGGAGAAGGTGAACATGTACTGTGTCACTGATGATCAGCTGATCTGCTCACTGTGCAAGCTGGTAGGAAGGCACAGAGACCACCAGGTGGCAGCACTGAGCGACCGCTATGAAAAACTCAGGGTAAGCACTGATTTTTTTTTTTTTTTTCCCACATTTGCTTCTGTGTGAATAATTGGCTTTCATGGGTTGCCTTTTTCCTTTTAAGACTCATAAATATGTCAGAAAACCTGCGGCCATTAATATCAAAAGTTATAGATTCCCTCTATTCTTTAACACAAATAATGAATTTTAAGCTTTAATTTTTGGCTGCTCTGCAGTGTGAAATTTCCTATTATCCTTACCCAGGTATCTAACTCAATTATCAAGTGCGATTTTATCATCTCATGCTGACTTATTATCTCTGCTGAATAATTAAGCAATTAGCATAATCACTACACCATGCCAGCGTGCCAGGAGGGTATTCAGAGGCATGCACACACAGTGAATATGGGAAGTGTCATTAGTGACGAGGCATGGTGTCTTCAATGAGGTTGCAGGTTAACGAGCGCCAATTGCCTGCAGGGTGTAGGTGTGCTTAATTGAGCATGGCTATTAGAGTGTGCTGGTAATGGCCACAGAGGCAGTATGTGTGGAGATGTGTGTGTTACATCAGAGTTCATGCAGGAGGAAATGTACTTGGAATGTCCAACGGATGCTGTTCCTCTAATATCTGCCCTTGAAAGATAAATCACTTTTCTTAAAAGGGCTACGCCATTGGCTTAGTATTGCACTTCCATAGAGTTTGGGCACTTTGGTGGGCTGTCAGCTGTTTTCACAGACTGAGTACTCCTCCCCACGACTAGTGAACTGACCCTCAGGTATAAAATAGTTGGAGTTTACCATGTTACAAAGTGTTTGACCATTTGAGTAAAAAACAAAGTGGCAGACGCCGTGTTAGTTAACTCCGACAAAAGTGTACCAAGCTGATTATCTCACACATTTGTTACACATTACAAATATTCTCATGGAACAATGAGCAAGAAAATACTTCTAACTTTTCCAAAGCGCCATTTAGCCTGGGAACATTTTCAGCAATACCCTGCTGCACACTCACTCAGAAAGTGTTTATTCAGCCTTGCAAAGAGTCTTTAAATGAAACACTGCGGTGTGACTCCTATGAGAAACAGGTTTCTCCTTTTACCAGAGGTTTGAAAACACATGTACAAGTGTGAAGTAGCTTGTAATGCGTCCTCAGAGAGGCGGCACGCCTCAGTGATATAATGGAAGAAACTGAAACACAACAACTGACTCAAAGTTGTGGTACCCACAGCAGAAAAGGTACCGGTTAAAGAAACATTAGTGCTCAGTGTGGAAAAAAGCAGCTTTGTAACAAGACCTAGATGTTGTTTCAAAAAGTGTAATGTGTCTCTGGGCCTTAAAATGCCCTTTTCTAGGATCCAAAATCTGCCACGAAGTTAAACAAAGCACCAAACAATATCCAGAAGCAATGATTCGAACCATCTGTTTTCACTGTCTGCATTCCACACATTGATCTATTATTATGGGCCCTCTGCTGGTCAGCACCCTCTGTTTTTCAAGCCGCTCTGCTTTCAATGACGGGCTTGACGTCCTGTCATTGACACGTTGTGTCTACACCTTCTCATCTTGCATGTTTCAGCAAATTTAAGCAGCGAAGAATAATTAGCAGGAAAGCTTCGGGTCAGTGCGTCATCTAATTATCATGCTCCCTCTATTCATCCGGAGACAGAACGTAGCAAAGCACAGGTCAGCGCATCCAGCACTTATCATACAGGCTAATTATCTGCTAGAACACAAAAAGCAAAGCAATAGCAGATCTCTCCTCGCTCTGATGTGCTCACAGGGTGAAAAATATTGCCCATGTACGAAGGCGATGTGCAACCATAGATTGCACATGACATACTGGCAGTACCTGCTGTGAACTATACTTACAGTACATGTGTATTCCAACCCCTGAAGAAATATTTTAAGTACATCTCAGAATTATGAGGTTGAATAATAGAGGCACACATGATTCACTTCATACATGTGACTTTAAATAAATTGCCTGAGGTCACACTCATCCTTGGTGGCTCCTTTACAGGTTGAGCTACTAAAATACATGTCTGAAAGAAAATTATTGTATTCTCCAATATCTAAAACAACTATTAGAGACTAGAGATGCAATTAACTGCACTCAGAGACAGCCATCCAGGCACCTAAAGAAGAGCTATATCAAGATAAAGCTAGCTGGTGAGATTACCACAGCTAGCCTTTGCTAAAGCTAAATTTATTTTATTTTATTTTTTATCTATTAATTTTCCAAAGAACAAATAAACTCTTGATAAAATTAACTAGCTTAACTACATAGCCCCTAAAGGTGATATTTTCTTTTATTTAAAGCTGATTTTTTTTTTTTATTTTGTGCACAAAAGACTAGCTTTATCTTGTGCTCACAAGGTTGATATTAGGCCAACTTGTGTCCACAAGATAACTGATTTGTGTGCACAAGATAATAACTTGTTCCCACAATTTAATTTGTGTGCACATGATAACAGCGTTCCCACAAGATAATTAATCTGTGTGCACAAAACTAAAGAAAAAAATTCACTTGCAGGACTTTAGAGGCTCTGTACTTAGCGGAGTGGCAGTGTTTCGGCTTTTGACACCAGTGGAATTAATGTGATTTAGTGGTCGAGCTACTTTTAAATCACATATTTGACAGTTGTAGCAAATTAATTAAAATATACAAAAAAAGCCAAACAATCTCCTCTAAACCTCCCTACTGTAACGTTCATGCTGTCTGCCTTAAGCTGTTCTCATCACGTTTCCTCCCAACAGTCAACCCTGATTTCTTTTAACCTTAACTATGATCTTTCCCTATTTTAAGCAAGTATTTTTTGTGCTTAAACCTAACCAAACTTTAGCCTAATGTTTGCAGAAGACAATGATATTAATTATTTTTCAATGGTCATGAATACAGACTTTAGATTTTGATAGTTTGTATATATAATGCTTGAAATGAAATAATCATACATAAAGTATTTGTGAGGACAGTGAAAGCAGATGGGAGGAGAAAAAGATGTGTAAATGCTTCATTAACTTGCGTCTCTCTGCCTCTCACACACACACATACACACACACACGCACACCCAGGCATGCATGTTTGCACACATACACGGGAGACCCCCTATCTGCCCTATCCCCTTACAATAATCTGAAGATAGACACAGGCAGCAGCTCCTTTCTCACACGCAGAACATGCCTTTTCTGGCAGAAGTTCGAAGGGATTTGACCACCTGCCCTCAAAAGCCTCAAGACTGCCAGCTGGCACATGACGTGAGTTTGATACAAACTACGGGTTCAGACCCTGTTAGCCCTAAGGACTCTAAAGAACCTAGACACAGCATTAAAGGGGACAAAAATTTATATTCTCTAATCTGTGTTATTTATGAATCTGAGATTGTTATGGTATGAGTTGCTGAGTGCTGGAGATATCGGCCGTAGAGAAGTCTGCCTTCTCTCCAATGTGATGGAAAGTGATGGCTCTCAGCTGGATGTGCTCAAAGTGCCAAAAAGACATATTTGAAAAACTTAACAGCAATGTCTCTTTTCAGAAATCATGACCCAGTTACTCATGATAATCCACAGACTTTGTTGTGAGCCATTTCATCGAGGAACTATTTTCTTTCTACCAAACTACACCCACTTACTTAATCACAGCGCAGAAGGATTTTTTGTAAAGAGACA
>JAPZEB010000017.1:12818740-12843184 GCA_029783705.1 Chaetodon striatus
ATTTTTTGTAAAGAGACACTGCTGTTGATTTTTTAAAATTTATTTATTTTTGGCAATTTGATCACCACAAGCAGAATGCGATCTAGTTTCATTAATTCTGGAAAGACGGCAGACATACCTCCAAAGCTTGGCAACTCACATGAAACACCAAGACTGATAAATAGCACTCCAGGCAGGTTTAGTAACAAAAGGGAAGGAAACATTAACCATTTTAACATTTAATATCATTATCGTCTTAAAATCCATGACTTGTTTTGCTGCATCTTCAGTGAGGCTCAAAATACATCCCAGCCTCAGGCTAAATTTTAGTTCAAGTTTCAAAGCAGAAAGCTACATGTCAGGTCACTTAACCTTAATTCATTTCAATAGAGCTTTGGTTATATGTTGCTCATTCTCAAGGCACACATACAGTAAAAACATGCAGGAAACCCACACACTGCATAAACAAACACATCTCGACAGAAACAGTGATCTCATCTTCAATTATGCTTATGTAACACAAGTGATGCTAATGTGGTCTTTTTAAACCTTTAGACAAAGAACAATGTGTCAGTTTTAATTGAAATAATTCCACAAAAAGATTAATTAAACATGCTACACTTTTTTTGCGAGCTCTGCTGAATTGAGTCCAAGCTTTTAAAAGTTTTGCAGCAATAGTTAGAGTTTTGAACAAGCGACAGAAACAGGGCAGGACACAAACTGAGGTCTCGATCTAAGCTAATTACTGCGGGGAAAAACCACCCAACCGCCATGCAATATTTATGCTGAACAACACATTTGATTTTTAATTCATAAAGACTGCAAACTTTGGGGGAACTTCTTAAAAGAGGAGGCACAGCACAGGCATGAAAGCCTCTGTTTTGTCAGGTAACCCGATGGTTAAAACTTGAAACACTTAAGATGTTACAGGCAGTCCTTTTCCCTCCCTCATTCACTCAGATATGACGCTTTTCTTTCATTTTGGAGTCTGACAAGGCGAAACTGTTTTGGTCATATTTTCCGGACCATTTCATGCATATCACTTTTTGCACTGATCTGCTGGAATTTGAGATATCCCCACTCGGCACGGGGGAAAAAAGAATATCAGATGATTGGAATAGTTTCCTTTTTTCTGCAGCAGTGGTGGTGTGTCTGATAAGAACCGTGGAGGTTATTGTGGGAACACCCATCCTTTTTCAGAGATAAAATTACCCCCGTCACAGGAAATTGACGGAGAAGGCGGCTGGAAATAGCTTTTAAAGTCCTTGGCTCTGGGTCTGAGGAGAAAGAACCTTGAGGATAAAAGATGGGGACTGCTGTGTGTATGTGTGTTGTCAACTTTAGTTTCATATCACAGGTTTGTGGTGTTTATATAGTCATCCATTTGGTTTAATCAGCTGGCCTTTAGTGTTGAAACAACATACTTTAGGTTGTCAAGTGCCAACATGCACAATAAGACACCAACAGACATGAAACATTTGATTCACAGCCCTGCTGATAAGCACAGTATTTACCTTTATGTCCCCAAACTGTTTCATTCATTTTTTATATCATGAATACACGTGTTCCCTTCCCTCCATCCTCAGTATGGTCCATGCTATCATGTTGATAATTTTCACCTTTGAATTCCAACCTCGAGAAACTTCTTTTAAAGTAAAGTATTAAAGAGCAAGACCAACTAAAACTAATCTCCACTGATGCAGAAGGGTACTTTAGGGTGTGTCAGTATGCTGTGACATCACACCAATGAGTTTTGAATGTGATCAGAGGCACAACAAAATTTCAATCAGAGATAAAAAGTTGTCTGGATATGGTTTTCAACATGGAGGTGGCTGAGGCAGTCGCTAGCAGCTAATGGTGCTAACTCCATAAGCAGTGCTAAAAGAGCTAACTGCATGAAACCAACCCGGTCTCACTCCGAAGTTGTCAAAAACTGGTGCTTGGTCAGTGACTTCCGGCGACACACACGACAAAAAAAGCTTTCATTTCACGTTGGCATGATACACAGCCGGTCACTCAGCAGGGACAGGAGGAAATGCGCTGGGACAACAACAAAAGTTAGGGTGGCGGATGTTCAAGTAGGGTCTGAACCTCGCATACAGAACTTTTAATGGCTCAATCACCATTTCATCTAAAGAAAAACCCATTATTAAAGCTAAAGTTCCTTAACGCTGCAATAGCTTTTTGACCACTTGAGGGCAGCAGAAACAAGCTGTAAAACAACACTGAAATATAATCAACTGATAAAAGGTGATCTTCATGTGATTTATGGTTCATGTATTAATTATGGCTACTTTAAGGATGCTACATTTGTGACTGGATCCCGCAAAGTCTGAATTTCTAGACAAAAGACGTCATAACAGGATGTCGAGGCCTGTCCCATTTCAAATGCCATTGAACAGTACAGCCTTTTCCCTGCCTAAATTTGAGTAGCTTAACCAGTGAACATGCATTCTTTATTCACATTATCATCCCACAACATTCAGGAAATTGTTGCCAATTTGTTAAGTTAGGGAATAAGGTCTTAATTTTTAACATGGTTGTTAACTCCTCATCACTAATCACATTGTAAGATCAGGTGTCATGAAGTAAAGCCCTGATTCTCTCTTTAATCGAAGCCATTGTCTGAGAATTCACAGTACATTAGTCAACAGTCACAGTACAACAGTCATTGTCTGCTTTTTGTCTTTCTGTACAGAAGGTTCCTTTTGCTTGGGGCCTCTCAGTCTCTCCATCAAACACACACACTCCATCCACTCCCAATTTTTTCCTTGCACAATATTCCGTCCTTGCTGTGTTTTCTTTTTTTCCCTCTGTTGTGCTGTGCTTTTGAGTCAGGGCTCCTTTTTTTCCTCCTGGAGTCATCTCTGTTTCTCAAACACACACAAACATATTGTTTCCAATTTACAGAGGAGCTCAGTGGGAGAAAAGTGGATGTCTAGCAAACACACCAGTGCCCTCCATCAAATACACAACACCCTATAAAATGATGACTTAGCAATAAGAGATAAATATAGTGTAGATGTGTGTAAAGATGGGTTGACACAGTGCACAGAAGAGCAGTAAACAGATAAATGATGACCACTATGGTCTGTGTTTCCCTTTGCCCACTTCTTCATAATTTCTGTCTTGCTGTTTAACTGCCCACCTTTGTTCTCTCTGTCTCACTGTTTCTTTCTTCATCTGTGTGACTAAGATTTCTCTGATCTCTCTCTCTCACACACACAAGAGCAATAAAGAAAAAAATGAAGTTCGGCAGTTCGGTAAGAATTCCTGAGAAGACAATCCTGCTCAGTGTCACAGTAAATCTGGAGAAAGATGTAGTTTCTCTGAAGTTTTCACTTCACTCGCCTACCTGTCTCCATCTATGTTTGACTGTGTGTGTGATCCCCTGGCATACATTCGTAGCTTATCAGCACTGCTTCAGAGTGATTTAGCTCACACTCGTAGCCTACACACACAGCTGCTCTCACACACATGAACAAGTACATGCATTAATGACAATAGCAGAAAAAAATCACAACTCATTATTATAATTTTTAAGCCGACGGGGATACGTTAGGTGATATGCAAAGAGTAGATTCTTGTTGTGTGATAGAAGATAAGGCTGTGAGAGGATCTGAGTGTGCTGCAGCAGAGCAGCTTCCCAGTGATTAACAGCAGATGCTGTGGAAAAAGCCTTCCTTTTAAAAAAAACACAAAATTGGCTCCGCGTCTGTCAGCTGACCACACTTAATAAATAAGTCTTATTTTTAGAAGTGTATTTACATTTCAAGCCATTTCACTGCTCATCTCGTCTCCCACTGTTGAGTTGTGGGGTAATTTTGTCTGCTGCCAAGTGGCCATGAACGTCCCTGTGTGGATTAGACACTGACCACCATGTCATTATTAGGATTTCTTTTTTTAAAAGGTAAGGCATGGCAGGGTACCTCACCTTGGAGAAATCTATTTTTGTCATTCACTGTATAAAATAATGGGCGTAGCCACCATGATGTCAGTTATGGGTTTGTGGTTGAGTTTGGCATGTTGGTCTGAAGCAGTGTTGGGGACTAACTAATTACATGTAATTAAAATACATAATTGTAAATATAATACTTATTTTTGTTGCTTTGCAAGTTTTCACCATGCAGGAATGGCTTCTTTTAGCATAACCTATTTCCGGACATTTTCCAGTTTGATTGCACAGTTACACAAGTATTCAACAAGTAAACAAATGTTATAAGTTACATTAGTTTGATGAAGTAATTAAAATAAATGGTAATAGTAGTAATATTAACCTATTACATTTCAAAAGTAACCTTCCCAACACCGCCCAGAGGTTGACAATATTTGGACAAGAGCGTGTAGCTAAACCTAAGGCTAGTTACTAGCTTGGTTAGCATGGTACATTTACAGCTATGGTTAACTGTGCTAATGCTAAAGCTACTTTCACTAGCAAAAAACAGGCTTAAAACGACTAAAACAAGATGTACTTAATGTAAAAAAAACCACTAAGAATCAGACTCCTGAGGGTCTTTTAGTACAACCAAATGCTGACCAAGACTTCATAAGGGCAACAAAAACATTACAATCGGCTTTTATTAACTGAAAACACACTGAAATGGTGACAGCTATACTTTGTAAATCTGGGGATGTGCCATGATTACCAACATTCTTGCTATGGTAGCGACTTGTCAACAGCACCCACCTGTCGATCAGAACAGCCACATCCTTTATTATGCATAGCAGTAGGTCTTAATATTATTTAAACGTGTGAGTTATAAAAAAAATTCAACCCTGTACATTTGGCAGAAATGTAGAAATTAGCTATCAGGACCAAAACCGTTTTTGTACCAGGATGTAATCATGTTTATTTCTGCTGTGAATTTGGGAATTTTTAAGATAAGGGTCGGTGGGGAATGACTCGACAAAATTGTACTTTAGTGCTGTACTTCAGTACATGTACTTGGTTACTGTCCACCACTGCTTTAAAATGATTTTGCATCCATGCAGCTCAACACTGAGTTAATCTGAATCCATTGGCTTACTGTATATCTCAAAACTCATCAAATCAACATGGCTTAGCAGAGTTGATTCAGAGCAGAGATTAACTTTGTCAGACCCTGTGTTTTTGGGGTACAAATCCAACTTGGAAAGGCTGCAGAAAAAGAGGACAGGCAGACAGAGACAAAGATATAATATGGATAAACAAGCTGGATGATTGTCAGATGATCAACCTCTGATGGGCAGGAGGGCATTTCAGCTCCAAGAGATTAATACTAGTTGGCAACATGGATGCTGTGGATGTGGGTAAACTCTTTGACATCCAATTCTGACTACATACAAAGTGTATGTGTATTTGCCTTTTACTTTACTTTTATTTTAAAATGTACAGATTAGAGGCATGGAGACTGACAGCAGGTTTCATTTTTTAAATCCCTGAGTTTTGTTGTTCCCTTGTTTACGTACAATGTATTTCATGCACTGATGATTCTGTGTGTGCACATGGGGATGTAATGTTTGTCTCTGAACATTCTGTTTTATGTGCTACAGTATAGTAATATTGAGACTACGGATATTCTTTCTGCTTTGAAAGCTTGAATTTTGCTGCATACACCGACCTGCACGTGACATAGCTGCTGACTTATTGTTGTGATTCTTGTCCTCCTCATCATCCTTTAAGAGGTTTAGTTTATTTTTATCTCTATGGATGATAATGGCGACGACAGCGTCATATTCCTCTCTGGTTAGACCTTCATGCTGCTTTTGCTTTTGTGTGTCATCGGCGTATTAAGGCCACCCATTAAGCCCCTAGTGCCACTACGGAACACACACACACACGAATCCCACCGTCTCTATCTGTGTTTATTGTTGTTGTTTATTCAATATTCCCTCCGGGGGCAACTCCTTTTTAATCCTCAACATAACATCAGAACCTGGCTGTGTTTACACTGACGCTAAGAGGTGGTTAAAGGTTAAAGTGAATTGGAAGGTAGCAGATCTAGCTACTTTGCTTCTGTTAAGAAAACCAACCCTTTTTTAGGCTTCCTCCCACTTCCTCCTTTCTTTTCTTAGGCAGTATTTGTTACCTAAAATGCTGCAAAATGTTGTCAGTTTTTGTTCAGGAAATTCCATTTTTATACATTTTCTCAAGTTCCTTAAAAATATATATTTTCTAGGGCGCCCCCAGAGAGTGGGGGGCCCTAAGCTACTGCTTTTACCGCTTAATGGTTAGGGCCGGCGCTGGAAATTTGCTGTTCCGGCCTTACTGCTCCAATGCCCCTAACACCATTTTCGAGACATGCAGGAAATCTCAGCATTCACCCAGCCTGAGTTTAAATTCTTCTGGAAAAGGGTTTTGAGCAGGACAGTGGAGACGTGGCATCAGAGGGGCTTAAGCACGCTTGGCTTGGCAATAATATGACGGTCTTGGAAGTAAAGGAGACAGCTTGTGCCCGGGCGGATGAAGAGAAGCAAAAAGGGGGAGGGGGAGAGAAAAAAAAAAGTGAGGGAGGAGCGTTAGGGGACAGAGCTGACGTGCTGTCACCTGTTTGCCGGTTCGTTAGCCTAGAGCGCTGCTGCGTGCTCTCATAGGGGAAGCTTTTGATGCCTAATTTGCCGCTTGGCCGGGTTTGCGCATGGCTTGGTGCTCAGTGGAGTGGCTGTCCCAGTCACATCCTCTCCTAGAGTAGGCTTCTCTGTCGGAGGCTTGGACGGGGCAGGATGAGGAGGCAGTACAGGGATGAGGGGTATCCTCCGCGCGCAGAGGTACGTGGACATACACGCACCTCCTCACAAAGAAGAAGAAACCTACAACTCCTGAGGATGCTCGTGAAGAAGAGTTGAGGGAAAACATTGCTTCTCTTTGCTGCTCTGGCGCTGAGGAATCAAACATTTTTTGCTCATTCTGTCTTGTTTTCTAGAATGTAGTTGTTTTCCACTTGCTTTCAAACTTTTTTATTGTTTTGTGATGTAGCGCCTGAGGTTGTCTTACAGCTTCTTTGGCTGGTGGAAGCAGAGAAAACTAAGAAGGAAAAATCTGTTGCATTTTTATCCTCCTTTGATTTACGACTCTGCACTGCACGTCTGTCTTTTTTGTTTGTTTGTATTGTTTTGTTTTTTTGCATTTCTGTCACAACCATTTGTTCTTCCTTTCTCACTCTCTGTGTTGTTCTTTTTTTATCTGTCTGCCACAGCAAGCTCTGGACTCCAACCTGAGCAATTTGATCAAGAGGAACAATGAGCTGGAGTCTCTTATGGGGAAACTGATCCAGACTTGTCAACATGTAGAGGTGAGTCCCAGTGGTCCGCTGAGGTCAACTCAGAGCCATATATTGTCTAAGACTAGTAAATATGCCATTTATTATAGACATATTGATACAGTTGATCTGCTTGGGCATAAAAGTTTTGTTGTGTTAATTATGTTTTCTTATTGATCCATTATCATTGCAATAATTGTCCATATGCAAAATCTTTTTATTTTAAGTTCTTTACAAAGGCTAGTTTTCTATTTCCTGCTGACCCATCTCCTGTGTAACTTGTATCTTGTCTTAAGACTGAGACCAGTATCCTTTAGCTTAGCATGTAGCTAAGGTAAGCAGCTAAACTAAAACTATCGAGATGCTGAAAGCCGAAAGCACTGGATGATTTATCAGTTCGTTGATCTGCAGAAAATTAACTGGCAACAATTTTGATCTATAAATCGTTTCAGTCCTTTATGAAGCAAAAGGTGGCAGAAATTAGAAGATTTGCTGCATTTTGTCAGTTTGATTTCAGTTGTTTTGGTTTGGTCAAACAAAAATAATTTAGAGATGCTCTTCAGCTCTGACATCCTGCGCTCTGGCATTTTACAGACAAAAAAAACCAAAAAAACGCAATGAATTTGAATTTTATCCATTTACTTGATAAGGAGACAAGCTAACATAGTACCAGTACAGAGCAGGAAACTGATGTGCTGCACACAGAGTTTATAGCTATTGCTAATTTAAACTCTTGTCCTTAGTTGGGCTTTTACATGTACAGTGTAATTAAAATATACAGCTCTCAGTGTCATAAAACCAGATGTAAATCTTAAGTTTAAGCCGTACTGTATTCTTTTTGGGTTAAGATGAACGTGCAGACTGGCAATGCATTTTTTCAGTGCTGTCTTTCAGATATATCTGGTATGATGTACTCTGTGTGTTCAGTTATGAGGTCTGAAAATACAGATTTCAGCAACAGCTGATACTGCTTTAGCATCATATATTCCGCCTTTAAACCAATGTGTAGCATAAACTTCTTATTTCAAACACCTTTGTTGGTGTAGAACATCTGGTTTTGTTGAATATGTTTATTATTAGGATAACAAAGTGTGTGAATGTCTGTGTGTATTCAGTTCCACTGAAGGCAATTCTGTGCTAAGCCTGCCTGTTCATGTTACGCTGGCCCAGTAAGAAGCTTTAAATAAAGCAATGCCACAGGGTTAAAAGGCAGTGACATCTTAGTTGAGAAATAATGGAGAACAGCCTCTCTGCCTGGCAAGGCCTTTGCAAACTGCAAGTAAAGAGGATTGTGATTTATTAAGGAGATTTAATTTTTTTTCTTTGCTAAAGTGCTGTGTGCATATTTTGTGTCACCAGCACGCGAAGATGTTTTTCTAGGAGCTAAGCTTGAAGAATTTTGATGATGCAGGAATTTTAAATAAGAAAAATACCCCCCCTTGATGCTTTTGATCGTCACAAGAGGATCAAAAAAAGAAATACTCCACTTTAAAAATTAGAAATGGATGAATGATGCATATACAAAGGGGCAAAAGAAACTTGACCTATTTTTCCCAGGTGCATTACGGTCACAAGTACACATACAGTATGGTTTCATAGCACACTCTGAAGCCCTAAAATAGCTTGTGGAGTGTACAGTGACAGCATGTTGTTGTTAGGTGAGAAAAGTCATATTGCACAAGTAGAAGATGGGGCAATTCATGTTGCACTGGTGATTCTGAGCCAAAAAAATAAATATATAAACTCAGTAAATGAAGCTTTTTACTTGCAATGCATCTGCAAATGAGAGGGTGAGTTTGACATGGCAAAAAAAAAGGGTCACACAGTAAAAGCATTGCACGGGCAGCTCTCTGAATATTTCACATCAGATTAATCTATTCCAAAGCTTCTCTGGAGATGGCTTCTGGGATCCTCTGACATCTCCCAGACTCCAGATGCGGTATAAAAACTCTACAGTGTTCATGCATACTTAAAAAGAGAAAACTTGAACTGAATGAGACGTGGATGGTCCTCTAAAAAGACTGCAAGCTCCTAGAGTTCCTCTGAGTCACTATCCGTTCTACTTGTGCCAAATGACCAGATTTAGTATGACAAGGGAAAATGCCACAACATTTGCTCTGATTGGTCTAAATTTTGGAATCTGGTACAGACATATTTGGATCAAGTATCTAATAGTTTAACTTTAACATGTTTAGATGACATTAAAAAAAAATCACTTATCGATAGTCAAATTTAGGATTTCTGTAAATAAGGACTAATGTCAATGTTGCTTATTAAACATTTTTCATATTAAATACTTTTACACAGCATATGTGCACGTCTTTGATATTCAACTTGTTATGAGTTCGTTAATGCCAAATACTTGTGCTCCACGTAGTTTCTGAGATACAGCCATTTTCTCATTATAGTATACTGCCCAGTCCCCCAAAGAAAATGTTGGCATTGAATGTTTCTGCAAATCAAAACTACTTTACATTTGCATGTTTCATACATAAATATTTCTACAGTGACGTAATATGAGCTGAGTGTCCTCTAGAGGTGCAGGGGATGGTGGATGGAGAGACACCTACCAAGCTGCAGACCACTGGAGACCAACAAACATCAAAACCTGGTGTTATTTAGCGAGTCATTGCTGTGATTCCAGCAGCTTTTTATCCTCTAAATGAGGGTTTTATCTAGCAACTTGTTTTTCTAGTGGCTTTTTAGGCATGCGAAGCAGTTGTTTTCCTTCCTGCCCACCAAACCTGGTATTTCACTCCAAAACATTAACTTTTTCTAACCATAACCAAATAGTTTTTGTGTCTCAACCTAACCACACCTTAACTACTGGTATCCATGTATCAAGTCCACTTTGGTTGTCTGCAGAACTATGCTAACATTTTTTGCTGGTGATTGGGTTGGTTTAGTCTATGGGAAAATGGGACCAGTGTTACCTAAGATAAAATGGGAAATAGAGAAACTAGTAGTCCCATATGCCAAAAGACTATATCATAAGAAAAACTCACTTTTCAACCAGTTGGTTTCACAGATTTTAAAATGTGTGCATTGGCCCAGAGAGCACTTCCACCAAAAGAAATACAGATTTTCAGCTGCGGGCACAAATGTGTTAACCATGCCCCAATTTTTATGCTCCTGCACCATACTGTGTCAAATCCCTGCATTCTTTTCCAGCTGGCAAAATGTTGACTAATAGAATCAAGATGCTGTAATTGTTAGAATCTAACACCATGCAATATTTACACCACTCTCTGCTGCCTGCTGCATGTTGAAAAATAGAGTTATCATGTTTGGATCCAAGTATAATTACATAATCACAAATAGTCAATGAAGGATAATTTAAGGCAGATAATTGGTTTGTTTATAAAATGCATTGGAGGAAAATGATTCCAAGCCACTCGAAGAAAATAAGGGGACATTATTGCTCATATAGTAGCAAAAGAAATACCTCTGATGTCTTCGGCTTAATGCTGTACAAACAGGCATCATGTCAGCGAATACATCAGGCTTGTAAAGTTTAAAGTAACCTCTCTTACAGAAAGTTTAGTTTGCGAGCCCTTCCAAAAGTTTGTATATCCTCAAGGACTGAGTCAGTTTTGTATGTGTGTATGTTTCTCTGGCTAAATGAATCACTTAATGTTTCGTCAGGGTGCAATCTGTCATACTGATCATATGCTCCAGGGGGCTCTGCCCACAGTCATTCGATGCTCCACATTCTTACATGGCACATGATGTACTCGAGTCACAAACTGTATCTGTGTGTGTACGTCTAGCTAGTTTATCACAATTTCACCATGTCATCCATATACTCACATTTTGCCTGTTATCATGTTTTACGCTACCAAACGTATTTCTTGGAATTTTACACTACATTTCCTTTTACGTGGATGCTTATATCTGCAGAAGTGACCATAGTGTGTGTGTGTGTGTGTCCCTGCAGTCTTGTGGGCGGTTGTTCCACTCAGATGAGCACTATCGGAGGACGTCATCTTTATTCACATTGAGTTCTTGAGATTAACGGTCATGAAATGTCAGAGGAAGTGAATCAGCCAAGAAAACTTTCAATACAGCTCCATTTTAGTTTTGCTGTAGTTTCTCCGTCGTTGGAAACTATTCCTGACCTGATGGTGCATTGAAAAACACAGCAAAATCTGCTGGAGAACAAAAGAGCTGACTTCCAAAAAAACTCAAAAAACTGTCTTTGTGGTCTAAATTCAGAGAAGCTCCTACCCCCAAGACGCCATTATTTTTAGATCTGTATAAGTATGCTAATTAGTGTACAAAATGCCACAAAGAGATAACATATATACCAGCTTTTCACAGAGTAAGCGGTTTAATATCCCAAGCTTCCCAGGAGCTGTCACAGCGATGTCGAAGAAATCAATTAGCAGTGTTGAAAAGGCAGATGCACTTCTATACAGCAGAGCTAAGGCGTTCAGTTTAGCATGTCTCACATACTGCAAAGTATTGAAATGTGATCCAGGTGGCAAATTGTTTCAGTTGGCAACATGAGCCCAGAAAAACAACAAATATGCTGTTAGGAGTCGGCGTTGAGGATATTGATGAAGTCCTCTCCAACCTTGTTTGGCTCTGTGGAGGGAAACGCGAATGACTCCCCATGATGTCATTATTAAAACACCTGTCAACATGCGTGTGCGTAACAGATTGTATTTGCAAATTCGTTGGCTTGGCAACACTCGCAGCAGACTTCCCTTTCATTGCTCCCTGTGCTATTGCTTTACCAAGGCAAGAAAACATTTTACAAGGTGCTGAAAGGAGTGCTAGGAAATGACCACAATGAGAAATTACACATTATGTAAGGGCCTGCAGTCTCATAATTGGAGCTGAACTTTTATAGTTTGTAAAGGTTCCAAGTGAATCATACACTTCAGAGAATGCAGCTGAATGCAGTTTTTCTTCTAAAGACCCTCATGGCAGAATGACCCTGAATGTAATCAACAGTATGAATTGCACTTTTTCAAACACCTTCAGACTAATTTCAAATATTTACTGTTCCTTTAATTGCCATCAGTGTTTGTTTTGAGCCGAGCAGATGTTTGAACTCACTGCCACGGAAACTACATATGCTTTTACACTTCATGCAGAAGTTGTCGAATACCAGCGCGTCCACGTCAGACACCAACAAAAAAAGCTATCCTTTCAATGGGGGTACGGACAGCCACTGTTACTGTGAACTAGTGCCTAGTGGTGTCAGGGTGAAAAGCGGCGGAACAATAACGTAAGTTAAGGAACGAAAAGTCCTGGTAGAGTGCGCTGGACATTTGGTGGATGGATCCGACAATCACCTGGATGACTGGTGTTTGCTTCCTGTATGAATGTAGGCCAAACCCTATTACTTTTTTTTCCCGGAACCCATCCAGGTGTTTTTGTTGCCTAATCCTTACCACACTTGTGTGGTTGCTGGGTATCCTCCTGCGTCTGTTGTTGATGCTTTTGACTTTTTCCAAATAAACTTACGTTGGTAAAGCACTTTGTAATTATGCTTATTTCCTGCGACAAAAGCATGTGGTTAGGTTAAAAAAACAAACAAAAAATTTTGACTCAACATTCATACATAAAGCAAACACCAGCCTCCCAGTTGAAAGTCCAGTGTTCGTTGGACCTATTCACGGCCACTCCTGCCCGCCCCACTGGGACTTCCCAACTCCTTTAATTATGCTCTTATGTGGCAGTGTTTCAAACTGATGCTGTCCTGTGGCCTTCTACACTAACGCCGCATGGCAGCATATCATACTGCAGTGAAAGGATGCCCTTTTCCTTCAGTCTGACGCCGAAATCACTGACCAAGTAGCAGTATATGCCTACTTCAGACTGAGAACAGGTCGTCCTGATGGGTATGACTGTTGGTAGTTGTTATTGGTTTTATTCAAACATGCCAAATTGTAATTTTATGGCTTTTTGTTGTTTCAGAAGGTTAACGTCAGCTGGACTTTTTGCCATAGCAACAGTAAACATTCAAGTTCAGGCTACACTGTAAATATGGATACAATAAATTGTATATAGTGACCAAATACCATATAAGGACCATTAGTAACCCCACATTACAGAATATTGTAAGTTTTTTTTTACAGTAAGATTTAATTGTACCTACTGTAGGATAATAAGAACACTGTAAATATGGATAAGATACAGTGCTATTGAGCAGTCAGGTGAAATTTTAGACTTATCACTGTCATTTTGCGTCACCACTGACAGCTCAGTTTTGTAATGATCATTTTTGCATCTATAAAATGCAACACATTGAAATCTAATGTGAACATTTTTCGGGACACTGTATGGTGAACACATTTCATACTCAGAATTCAGATGCTCCAGAGAAAATGAAAAATGGCAGAGTGTAAATATAGGGCACTATATAGTAAATAGGGTGTGATTTAGGCAGCCCCAGACAGTCTGGTTCTGCAGCATATTACTGAGCGTCATGTCTGCTCTCTAACAGCCACAGAGCTTCCTGCTTATTTCACTTGTCACTCAGCTCTCAAGCCAGCGCAAGGAAAAATGGCTGAATATGCCTCATCTTCCTCAAGTGTTCGCCTCAGAGAGGAGGGCTGAGCTGATGGATGGAGATGACATCCTGTCCCTCGGCCGACATGATGCGGAGCCACTGAACGTATATACCTCTGTATTCCCAGTATCCATCAATCTCTTTGTTTATCTAATGCTCTCAGGTGAACGCGTCCCGCCAGGAGGGCAAGCTCTTGGAGGAGTGTGATGTCCTGATTGACATTATTCAGCAGAGGAGGCAGATCATTGGCAACAAGATCAAGGAGGGGAAGGTGAGATGAACCCTCAACAGGGGCGGGGAGAGTGATAGAGAATACCATTTATTTTTTTCTTTTTGTTTTTTATCCTCTCAGTGGAAAAACAGTGAACAAACTCAACTTTGTAGCCAATTTTAAAGCTACTCTGGACCCACTTTCATTATGCTGTTTCATCGCAAACAGCATAATGTACTTTCTTGATGCTTCAAACTAATTAAGTTTTTGTAGCTACTAATTTACCTAATTCCTTAATGATTAAAACTTATATGTTCTTTCATCACCATTTCAGCAGGTCTAATGATCATCAAGGGACAAATACTGTCAGCAGATTTAACATTCTACAGTCATAAGCATGAAAATAAAAACAAATTAACGTCGTGATTTCTGATTATAATGTGCAATGTGGGACAAATCTGGGTGATGGGCATTCTCAGTCAAAAGGTTTGGATTGCAACAGATTGCTGGTGTCATCACCTTTATTCATCTCTTTTTAAACACATGCACTGAAAACACTCTAAGCCACCATCAGACCCCGTTTTTGTGTCAAATGCAATACTTCTGTTACAGCTACTTGACCTTATATCTGGAACAGACGGCAAACTGTTCAGCTGCCTAAAATGCAAACCCTTCAACACGTTCCGAACAGACGGGAAAAACACTCTGACTGGCCAAAAGTAGATCCCAGAGCATATGGGATGGCGCATGTACTTGTACTCTAAACCCGGATGATTTTTTTTAAAGCTGTATTTAATGAGACTTGGAACCCACCAGGGATTTTTTTTTTCCATCGTGTAATGTGCGCTTTTAGCTTTTAGGATTGCATCAGAGGAGACAGAGATGCAGACAGAGATATTTTTATTTTTAGGCCAACAGATTTCTACAAATGCTTTTTGTAGGAAAAATGCCCTATTTTGATCAATAACACCACAAAATGCTCTTTTCTGAGACCAAGTTTCTGTTAGTCAATGAGGACTAACTGTCAAAGGATTTGGACTGAGATTACAGTGTTTTGTGTTCTTTACAAGCCAAACTGCTGATGAAATGTCCTTTAACCTCAATCCAGCCGCTGACCTCAATCTGTCTCTTAACATCCCTGCTTGTACTGGAGGGATAGGGAATAAAACTGGGGGACAAACAAAATCCCAGATTTGCATGCAATAGAATCACTGACATGCCTAGAAAATGTATTAGCAGAGACATAACTCTTGGCTTAACTCTTTTAGTTAGATCATTTTACATTTTCTCTCCTTTTTAAATAGAATCGACCTTTGTATGAAGCTCAGTTGCACAATCACACCTGTTTATTTTAATTGCTCTATAACATAGAGAAAGACTTAACCTTGATGTGTCTGGTTTATTTATCGTCATGGTTACAAGAGGATCAGGGCTTTTGAAGAAAAGCTCACAGAACTAGAATTACCACCTCATAGTTGTATCCCTCCGCCAACCACTCAAGTTGCAGTTTTCATCCACGTCTATCCAGACTGATATGTAGCCATGACAGTAGACAATGCTTAAAATATGAATATGGATGTTGGTAGCTAGAAAAAACATCACTTCACTATGGTTGCAGCCACAGCCTCCCAATATTATTCAATGGCAACAAAAGGTGAATGAAGTGTTCATAATAGAGAATGTTACAGCTAGTGTGCAGCTGAATTTAAAGAAATTCCCTCAAAGCATTCCTGAGATATCACATTCCCGAGAATGAAATGTACGAGAGGTCACAGAGACCTCTGACCACTAAAACCTAGTCAGTTCTTTCTTGACAGTGGACATTTGTGTCAAATCTCAGAGAATTCCCTTAAGGTACTCCTGAAAAATTGCATTCACAAAATGGGATGGAAGAATAGATGGACAACCCCAAAAACATAATGCTTCTGGCCACTGCTGTTGCCAGCACAGAGACATAACAAGAAACAAGCAGGGAGGCCAAAAGATATCAGCTTCCAGTCCCCGAAACTTAAACTAAGCAGGCTGGACATATTCATGCCCTTTGCTAATATTTATCACATTTGATGTTCATACCAATCAAGATAAAATATGACTATGTGCATCAGTCAACCCTGGATTTGACCTTTTCCTGTATGAGTGACCTCAAAATGTTAAAATCCATCCAAACCCCCATATTTTTTGGGTTATTTCCTGTCGTCAGCTATGATTATGTTCTCATCTCTAATGCTCTGCAACATCTCAACCTGGTTGAGGGCATTTTCATGAACTCTTGGTTTATTTGATCCAGCCAACAGCCCTGTTCTTAGACTTCTATTTGCATTTGCCATCCTTCCCAGGCACAAAGGATTCGGAAGCTCGCCCAACAGATCTCCAACTGCAAGCAGTGCATTGAGAGGTCCACTGCCCTCATCACGCAGGCTGATCAGACGCTGAAAGAAACCGATCACGCTCGCTTCCTGCAGACTGCCAAGAGCATCAACGAGAGGTCAGATAGCCCACACGCTGGCTGTGCATGCTGGAATTATTCAGCTTAGCAAACCAAAGTCTAGCTTTAGGCAAAGAGCACAGAGTGCACACATGGATGTTGAGAAACAATTTGAAAACTTTATGTACTTGACTTCCCCACCAGCAAAGACAAATGGAGAGGCAATCCATCTTTTATTTAGCCTAATCTTATTCCACTCCCTGCTCAAGCTTTCTGACTAATTGATTTGGCAATTGAAAACAAAACCTGGTGTCCAATATGTGCATCCTCAGGAGTGAGTGATAGAAAAAGAAATCATTATCCTTTAGTCCTTCAAACAAAAGTAGTGTTTCAATCAGAATCTAATCTGCACAGCCTCACTAATTAGGAAGCTGATTTAATTCAGATTCAGTATTTTTCATTTGGCGACTGTTGAGCAGTTTGTTAATACTTTTTATCGGTAGAATTCAATCAGATGAGCATGCCGAAACACCTTGTTTCTACATCTTGGAGTAGCATGGTTATTCTTCTCTCATTTTAAAGATAATAGTCAACACTTGCAGAAATTAAGTATGACAACCTGTTCAATTTTGATATTCTAGGGTTTCCATGGCAACTGCATCGACCCAAGTGCTGATCCCTGAGATACACCTAACAGACACCTTCGACACCGTTGCCCTGGACTTCACCAGAGAGAAGAAGTTGCTGGAGAATCTAGATTACCTGACGGGTAACCTTCATGTTTTCATCAGTCTTCCCATTCAGACAAACTTTTCTTGATTTCAGACTAATTTGAAGTCAAAGTCAGTGGGCATTCCAATTTATGTACCCCATAAATCACTTGTTTATTTTCTTCCAGTGAAAATAATACACTAAATGTCTGTTTTTGTGGGATCTAAAGTCTAGCTCTTTAATTCCATTCTTCACTGACCATGAAACCAAACACTGCCTTTAATTACAATTCTAGTCCTGCATTAAATTCCTCCTTTGTTATTTTCTTTAATTCTTTTGAAGTCTCTGCTATCTTCAAGCACTGCATTTGAAGGAACAGGCCCCAGCCTATTAACTCCAAAATTAATTTTCAACATTAATTTCCGATGTCCCATTTGCACGGACCCGTCAAAATGTCACTGTATGAATTATGAGCAGGCCGGGGACAAAAACAAGGCATCATGTGTAGTGGATTTGAAGGTCTGTGAAAATGGCTGGCTCGTATTTATTCTCTGCGATGCATGAGGGCTTCGCTGGAGGGCCTTTTCACTAAGTGAATCAGTCTGAATCACTCCACTATGTGCAGCCACTCATGACAGAAGGCTCGGGAAAGGGAGAGAGTGACAGACACAGAAAGAGATAGGAAGTGGCTTTACAATCAATTTAAGCTGTGCCTTTGTATCTTTGTTTCTTACCTCAGTCCATTCCCTTTCTGCGAAAGGCTCCATGCTTTGAATATAAAAAGGCTTTGTTTTATTTTACTATAGAACTATAACATAATAGAGAGCTCATGAATACAAGATTGGCAAAAAAGCCAATCTAGCATCTGTGGTTATGTAACAACTCACATTTGTCACCACTAAAAGGATTGTGATATTTACTCTCCCCGCTGTTTTAATGTCAGTTGCTTTTTATGTGAATATTTTATTATTTTTCTTCCACATTGCTTCTAATGCTCAACCTACCACTCTAGTGGAAAGAACAGATTCAATCCTGTGTGTAATGAAGCCCTACATACAAGGTTAATAGGGGCTACTGTTTGCTATAACAACTGACAACCTTTGAGCGTCTTATTTTTGGAATAATGTAATTAGCAAGTACATTTAATTGGAATTATCAGAATAAGATCATGTTGGATTACATTCCTGTTTTTCACCCTCTGCAGCTCCGAGTGCTCCGTGCATAAGGGAAGAGTTGTGCACAGCTTCCTATGACACCATTTCTGTCCACTGGACATCTGATGATGAGTTCACAGTGGTGTCCTATGAGCTCCAGTACGCCATCTTCACTGGACAGTCCAATATTGCCAGTAAGTATGTGCTAGTATGTTACCTTTTGTTTTTTGCAGCCTGGTGGGACCACACACCATTTCAAAACAGATGTGGTATTTTGTAGGCACAATCAAGAATAGTGTTTCTTTTTTTTTTTTTTCCCTGTGCCACAGCCAGAAATATAGTCACAGAAAAATTACCATGAGAATGGCCTCAAGCATGCATGAGATTGACATGGAAATAAGAAGAAATAACAACTTGTCATTGCACGTAATTCTTCAATAAACATAAAGCATGTTAATTGCTCCTAAAAAGCGCAATTGCAGCTTTCCTGCAGACTGACAATGACAGACTGGATGGATATCAGTTGCTACAGACAAAATAACAACCCCTCCCAGATGGAAAATGGGAAACATAAACAGGACGTCCAACTAAATGATAAAATGATAATGATAAAGGAATTCAGGCAACTGGAGAATGCTTTGAAACAGCATTTAGACCATGAGAACAAAAATTAACATCATTACTAAACAGATGAACGCATTGATTAAGAATAAAAATGATAATAATTAAAGAAAAATACTATCTGGTCAAAGAGATTTTGTAAAGTATTATGCAGAAGACTTATCTTTTTACCATTTCAAGACTATTTACAAATCTGAGATCTGCTCAACACAATCATGCTGCTCTGCTGGTGGCCACTAGTTCCCTTAAGGCAGGTAGGAGTTGAAGTGCTTTCGTTAAAGCTGAGATAGCGGTGGAAGTAGAGCCTCCTGAAGTGAAGCCTCTAGCCTTTATGCTGCTATCACCCTCAGATGTTGTCACACATCAAGGGACTGTAGCTTGTGACGGATGAAAGGAGAATGAGATTTGACAATGGTGCAGCAGAGGATTCGCATTGGGTGTAGAGAAGTGCAAGACTTCAGTGGATGTACAGAGTTCTTATATCTATACATGGAAGATGTTTAGGTTTAAATAGCACTGACAGAGTGAGATGTTCTTTTTGAAGTCTCTCTTTAGATTCCTCTAACTTCCTGTCTTGTCCTCCTTCCTTCCCTTTCCCTCCCTCTGCTTCTACTTTGTATGCTAAGAGATTCAGTCCTTCTTTTATATCTTTCTTCCCATCTTCCCGAGGTTACAACTTTGCCATTGCCTTCTCATTACTTTACAGTTTAAAGAATGTTTAGAACCGACAGACATTAAGCTAATGCGACATTTATTTCCCTCTTTCTTTCACATCCCTGTCTCCTGCTGTTCTGCTAGATGCTGTGATTTTCCTCACCTCCTGCTTTCACATCCGATAATGTCAGAGGTGTTGCTGTTGGCATCTAAGTCATGCGCCAGGAAAATTCCCCCTGGAGCAATTCGGATGAATCACTATGCAAGCAGTGAAACTCCCCCAGTGTTGATTTAATAAAGAAAAAACAACACAAAAACAACATGCTTAACCCCTAATGCATAATTGTTCAATACAGCCCTCTGGATTAGATTTCCCATGGGAAATGTGCTCTCAGATGATAGGAAAGACAAAGGAAGTTACTGTTAAATTATACTTGACTTTAATGTATTTAAGTGCATACCAGTAGGAATAGCAGCAGTAGTTAATTTAATGGTTAAGTTTTGCCATTCACTGTAGAGTAGGATGCACTAATCATGCTGTCCTTATTTGTCTGAATCCTGGTTTTGGTTTGTGTTGTGGTAGGTTAGAACAAAAATTAGTGCTCATTTACTACATTGGTTATCTAAAGTTGTCATTCTTAAGATTTTCATAACATTCCTATTTTTTAATATTATTTAGGGCATTTTTCAGCAACTACTATTCAGTGTGTTTGCATTCAGTAACTGTATCTCTATGTAGTACTTTTTAGTTTTACTTGGAGGTCATCTTTCTTGCAATGGATCTAGATTTTGGCTACAACACACAAGGAAGGATGCATGCAGTACTGCACATGACGTAGAGGACAGAGGTAGAGGGGTTTAAATTTTTCAGGCTGATATAAAAATTATAGTACCTCAATTTTATAGATTTTTAGGCTGGCATTTTACTCTCCCAAAAAAAAAAAATCATAACCATAAACAATGCAGATAATGTTCAGGATTCACTGACGAGAAGAAGAAACTGCACCATAAAACGGAATTCTTTTAGCTTTCTGGTCTATTCTTGAGGTCTTCAGGAGAAGACGGAGGACACATTTTTATCAGACATTGCAAGAGAACTGTGGGTGATGGCGATGGATTATAATTTTCTAAGTGGCCAACAGATATCTCTGGTCTTACTTTTCGGCATCTCCATAGAATTTTCCGTAAGTAAGCAACCAATCACATAGTAGACATACTGCTTCCTTTTTACACCGGCATGTACATGCCTAGTGTTTGTGAATGGTCATGTGATTTGCATTTTCAGGTGTGTCAGTATGGTCGGATTTCTGAAATGGTGCCTTAACACTTGTGTGTGTAGGGATCGTTTCCGTTTTAAATCGCCATTTTAAAATGACAGTGATTGAGTATGTATGTGGCCTTGGGGGGTGGTGCTGCAGTACTGTACTGCCATTGAATAAAACACACACTAAGCAGACAGAGCATAGTGCAGCTTTGAAGCCAATGAGGTGTGAATGGTTTCCTCTAGTGCCTTTTCACACCCTCTCACCTGCTCCCCCTGCCACAGGCAAACACACAAACAATCACTGAGTACACTTTCCTTTCACACTGCTGAACTGTACATCACGCCTCTCCAGGAAACTTTTAAGTAAATAGTTGTTGTCCTGTTGGAGGGTTTTTGCACTGAAGGTGCCTGAAGTCAAATGTGTCCGTCACAGAATTCTTTTCAGACTTTAAATGAAGCACATAATATTTGATCAAAATGCATTTTAAGGGCCTTAAACAAGTAAAAAGCTGAATATCATTTCTCATCAAATTACCTGACTGCACTGTATCATTCCTGCTTCTCATCTGTGCCTCTCCCTCCTTATCTTGCCCTCCCTTCCCCTCTCCTTGCAGGTTTGTGTAACTCACTGGAGAGCTGGATGATTGTTCCCAACATCAAGCAGAACCACTACACGGTGCACGGTCTGCAGAGTGGCACCAAGTATATCTTTGTTGTCAAGGCCATTAACCAAGCGGGAAGCAGGAGCAGTGAACCGGGGACTCTGAAGACCAACAGTAAGCAACAAGACAACAGAAAACGATCACTCCATATCGGATCGACCTTTACTGAAAATTCATTTCGAAACACTCACACTGAAGTAGCTTATTGGCTTACACTTGCTGCGCTTGAGATATTTTTTCCCGTCTGCAAATATGAGAGTCAATTAACTGAAAATAAATGAGCTGTTCTGTAACGAAACTTGCCTGTTATAGATCTAAATACATTTCAAAATCAATTTCTTTTTCATTTCCTCCTTCTCTTCCAGGCCAGCCGTTCAAGCTGGACCCAAAATCTGCTCACAAGAAGCTGAAGGTGTCCCACGATAACCTGACAGTGGAGCGGGACGAAACTACATCCAAGAAAGGCCACAGCCAGGAGCGTTTCTCCAGCCAAAACAGCTATGGTGTGGTGGGAAACGTCTACATCGACAGTGGTCGACACTACTGGGAGGCTTTAATTGGAGGGAGCACATGGTGAGTTTTATTTACCCACAGATTGCCAGTTACAATTTCAGGGAGTCTGTTTTTGTCAAAGTTGAAGGATAACAGAATCCTCTGCTCTCCCTCAGGTACGCTGTGGGTATAGCCTACAAATCAGCCCACAAGCATGAGTGGATCGGCAAGAACTCGGCCTCCTGGGTGCTCTGCCGCTGCAACAACTCCTGGGTGGTTCGCCACAACAGCAAAGAGCTGGCCATCGAGCCCTCGCCCCACCTGCGGCGCGTTGGTGTCCTGTTGGACTACGACGCCGGTTATGTGACCTTTTACGATGCTGTGGGCTCCCAGCACCTGCACACGTTCCATGTCTCCTTTGTCCAGCCTGTGTGTCCTGTGTTCAATGTGTGGAATAAGTGTTTGACGATTCTCACTGGTCTACCCATCCCTGATCATCTAGAGGGACTGGAGCCTGACAACTAAAAACTACGGATGGACAAGAAAAAATCAGCATGAACTGGTCTTAATTATTATCTTAAAGCTGCACTGGGCAAAATATGTGAAAATTACACTTTTTGGATGAAGAACACAGGAGGGTCCTATCCTTTTTAATCCGTACAGATCTGCTCTGTTTACCCAAACTTAGTTCTGCTCATACACTTTTGCACCTACAGGCAGTGAAAAAACAATGAGAGAAATTATAAAACAGCTACAGAGCACCTTGTCCTTAGGATGCTGGACTTGGCAGTAGGGATGGCAGTTTCACTTAATTTTGCTGTTGACAGCCCAACACCCATTAACTGGTAACTAACCATCAATTTTTACAAAAACATAAAATGACATTAATAGCCTAGAAGAGGACTTTCCTCTTAGTGCACCGTTCCATTGACACAATGAGCTTTGGCGCCACATGTCAAAGCACTATCCATTTAGAGAGGGTGAAATTTGAATATTTAGTAATGTAAATGTCTTACTTTTTATTTAATTTTCTGTTGGCTGTGCTGACAGACAGGCTTTGCTGCATTTACATGTGGTAACACATGTGCCAACTGCCCACCCTACGATTTCCACAGGTTAGCTAGCCTCGGCCTCTCTGCACTGCGCACCACACAAGGTGGACGGGGAGTAGTTTGCGGTGCTGCTAATTAAAAAATACCACTTGTACCCAGATAAGATGCCCACTTTGAGCCTATACCCACTTGGTACCCATGTAGCTCTAGCATAACCCCACATGGGGGAATCGGCATGGGGCCAGTATGGAACCCGTGGACAATCCCACATAGGACCATTTTAAAGCCCATTTCATTCCCACATGGGCCCCATATACAAGTTTATCTTAACAATGCTAAAAAGGTTTGCTGGTCAAAACTGAGTTGCTTACTCACCAGGGCAACCTGGGTAGAGACCAGAGGGTAGGGACAATGTTTTGACAGCAACACTGTTGGGTCAGGGCGGCGATACTGAAGGTAATAGCCAAATGGGTAGTGCAGCTAGCTAGCTAGCTCCCAACAGACCTGGGTGGTGCGAGGTGCAGTGCACTTAAGAGAGCAAAATTAACCTATAGACCGACATGCGTATCAATGGCATTCCTTTCCCATTTGGCTTTCTTTGCCATCACAGACAAGCTGTTGGTCAAAAAAAAAAAAAAGAAAAAAAAATCTCTCAACCCAAAATACTGAAATACTTACTGCTATTAGCGCAAAATTACCTAGTGCAGCTTTAATACGCAAAGAAAAAAAGATGCCTGGAGTATTACCTTATAAAGCTTTTCAAAAGTGATTTTTAGTTATTTACTATGATTTCTAAAGCGAATATGACGTCGCTCCATGTCATCTTTGACTCCCTGTAAAAAATCTTTTCTAGATGGATGACTACCCTGGAGTCAGTCCAGAAAAAAACAGGAGACAAATGGACAGAGTTGAGCTAGAAATTCCTACTCTAAGGCACTTTGGGCCACGATGGGTGCATTTGTACCACAGCAACAAGGAAACAAGCCACAAATCAATTTCTAATTTTCTTTTTTCCCCCTTTTTTTTTTTTTTCTTTTTCCACACCACCCTATCAGATATAGCACTTTGAAAATCCTTGCAAGTACACACAGATATACTGCATACACACCACCCCAACTGTAATCAATCATGGTTGCTGGAGAGAGCAGAATAACAGATGTATATTTTGTAAATTCATTGCATACCTCCCCTTATCTTTCCCTCGTTCATTAAAAGGAACCAAAGTAGCCATTGCTGTCTGTTCAGATGTCTTTACATAAATTTTACATAAATTAATAAATGCTGAATTATTTTTTAAAAGTAACAGAGAGGAAATAGCATTATGCTAATATTAAATACAGGATTCCCTTAAATGTAGACCTTGTTTTTGCACATTTATTCAAGTTTTGTAGCTTAAAAAATTATTTCGGTGCAATTAACATGCATTTGTGGGAAGGTGTTGTGTTCTGTTTGACTTAT